>CAUYTI010164056.1:0-22258 GCA_963575145.1 Galago senegalensis
GCGCCTGTGGTCCCAGCTACTTGGGAAGCAGAGGCAAGAGACTCGCTTGAGCCCAGGAGTTGGAGGTTGCTGTGAGCTGTAATGCCACGGCACTCTACCCAGGGGGACAGCTTGAGGCTCTGTCTCAAAAAAAAAAAAAAAGTATTTGCTGGCTGGGGCTGACTGCCACTGCACTGACCTGGTGTGTGCCTCATTCATAAACCCCTGCACATGGTTGGTTTCATGGCAAGCCTATGTGATCTGCTAAAAAAGGCAGAGGTGTTGGAAGAATTTGACTATGGTCAATTGTGAATTAATTTTGCCACAGTAAAGTTTAATTCAGATGATAAAAAATGTTAGATTGCATATTATGCCATTGGCTTAAACATGTCCAATTCCACAAAATAAAAATAATTTCTGACAATGAGTAACCTGCTGTCCTCTCACTGTTTGGCTATAATTTCTCATCTGTAAAATAGGCCTAGCAGCCAGTGGTTCCTGCCTTCTAAGAGTGTGAGAGGATTGAGTGAGTTCACATATAAACTGAGAACACTGTCCAGCACGTTTTAACATGACTATACACATTAGGTGTTAATATTGTTCTGATGCATTAGGATAGAACAACAGGGAAAACAAATGATAGTTTAAAATTAAATTGTGTGTTGGTAAATTAATTCAGCAGTATGTTTATAGTTTTAATTTTATTATGAGAAGCTTTTTAATAAAATGCAGTTTCTTCCTTTCCTTATCTGAGGAGTTAGAAGGTTGGAGCTTAGATAGAACCTGTCACTTACTGCTTTGATGTCTTTGACTTTGGCCAACTAACTTACATGCTCAAAGCCTTAGATTCCTTATCTGTGAACACTGCAGATTCCTACTTCCTCTCTACAATGATGGGTACCTCTTGGAACATACCGGAGGCAGTGAGTCCTTCCCAGGGCCTATGTACCTGACTGGTCATTTAATTAAGATCCACACACATTGGCTTCAGATACAGTGGTATCCATAAGTGTTTTAGTTGGCATTTAAATTAGGAATGGAGTATTGAAAATGTACATAAGGACTATTTTATACTTGCGATTTAAAAATCATTGTGGATTTCAGAGAAATTGGGACAGCCACAGTGGATGGATGTCTCCTCACTTTAGAAAGGAGGGCAGCATTTGGGGGCAGGTGCAAGGTGACTACCCAGCAGCATGAGAGGCGCCTGTTCGAAAGTCTGGACAGGTCACAGTGGCTTTCTGACAGCAAGTGAACTCAGATGAGCCATTTAATCTCCACTACTTGGAATTACAGCAGTTGCACGTCTAGAATTTCTCCCATTTCTTTTTGATTTGTTCTGGTGGCGGGTGTTACTTGCCACTGGGTTATTGTTCTTGCTCTTGATGGGGATGTGCATTAGCAACTCTTACTGCGTGCTGTCCTGGCCGCTGTGCTATGTGGGAAGCAGGTCAGAGTGCCAACGTGGAGCGACGAGGGTGTGATCAAGGAAGCCGCAGTCAGTTCTGCATGAGTGGTCGAGCTGGGTTTGGGCTGCAGTCAGCATTGCTTTTTCTGCTAAAACTCAAAGTCTCTTCACAATGCCAATCCTAGGATAGAGTGTGCCCTGGTTCCACTTCAGAGGCCTCATGCTGGTGGTGTTCTGCAGGGTGCTCAGGAGACACAGTGCAGTGAGTTTGGCACAGGCCAGCTCTGGAAAAGCTGGCAGGAAGGCTGATCATGGAGTATCAGGGTGGTGTTTCAGTCAGGGAGGCCAGGGGGCTGCAACAAACATGCCCCATGTGGATGGGATTCCTATAAGAGGAAATAGCAGCTCAGGGGAGGACAGCCCCTTCCACCAGGGACTCAGCCACTTTTAGGGTCTCTGTCAGTCACACCAGCCCAGGAAGGGGAAGGCGCAGGGAGCAGACACCCTCCCTCTGAACTGCTGGCCCAGCAGTCGGGCGTGTTCCCACTGCCATCTGCTTGGTAGGAGCTAGTGGTATGGGAGGGCAGTCTAGCTGTGTGCCCCAAAAGCAGAAGAGATGGGTTTTAGGAGCCAAGCAGTTTCTCTATTACAAAAGCCAATCTGGGTATCTAGGAAGGATCCTGAGTAAAGGAAGATGTGCTGTGGGCTGGCCGGCCGGGAATGGTGGCTCATGTCTGTAATCCTAGCACTTTGGGAGGCTGAGGTTGGAGGATTGCCTGAGCTCAGGAGTTTGAGACCCACCTGAGCAAGAGTGAGACCCCATCTCTAATAAAAATAGAAAAATTTGGCTTAGCGCCTGTGGCTTAAGCAGCTAAGGCACCAGCCATATACACCTGAGCTAGCGGGTTTGAATCCAGCCCGGGCCACCATAACACCAATGACAGCTGCAACCAAAAAGTAGCCGGGTGTTGTGGCGGATGCCTGTGGTCCCAGCTACTTGGCAGGTGAAGGCAGGAGAATCACTTGAGCCCAGGAGTTGGAGGTTGCTGTGAGCTGTGATGTTACAGCACTCTACCTAGGGTGATAGCTTAGAAAAGAAAAACTAGCCAGGTATGGGTGGCAGGCACCTGTAATCCCAGCTACTGGAGAGGCAGAGGCAAGAGGATTGCCTGAGGGTAGGAGTCTGAGGTTGCTGTGAGCACTGATGCCATGACACTCTATCCAGGGCAACAGAGTGAGACTCTGTCTGAAAAAAAAAAAGAGAGAGAGAAAGAGACAGAAAGGGAAGTGGAGCTTTCCATGGACCTCCGACATCTTGGCAATTGGCCCGGGGAGGGTGAGCCTCATTCCATGGCCATCAGAGAGCTGTCAGAGGCTCATAGGGTAGGCACAAATGGGATCAAAACTGTGTTTCAGGATCATAGTGAGAACAATATCAACAAAGATGGGTCTCCTTATATTTATTGTCCCTACACTCCCTTATCATTGTTACCCAATTTTAAGGGGTGGGTAGTGTCACCACATCTTACCAGCCAGCAGCCCTGGATTACCATGTGGGGCTGGCTCAACCACTGGTCAGCAAGATGGTGCTTACAGGTTCACCAGGTGGCCAATAGCCAGGCTGAGAAGTGCTACAAGATTAGGGAGGAAAAGATCATAGCTGTACACTGGTCAGGAAGATGTGGCTGGGCCTGGAGTTGAGAGTGGGGCAGATACTCTAGGAGAGTTTAGGGAGCGGCCTAGGGCAGTGACACTGGCTGAGGGAAGAAATGAGAGCAGGGAGGTGAGTCTGAAGCTGGGAATTCAAATTCTTTGATAGATTATTTGGGCTTATTTTTTATTAATTCCTCGTTTTTTAAAATCCATTCCAAATCCAAAGTTTATTTGCCTTTATACCTAAGCAGGGGAGGAGAGTAGAGATGACATCCAGACACATCCACTCCCCAGCCCTGTGGCTGCCAGTGTCAGACTCAACACAGAGCAACTCCTGCTTTCTGCCCAGTAATTGACTTGAAATGATTTAATTGAGCATTTGGTCCCTGTCTCCATAAATGTGGTTACTTTAAATGGAAATGGGTAAAGAGCTGTAAATTGGTATTGATTGCCCGTGGTCACGAATGATCAAACTGAGTATTGGCTGTTCCTTTGAGTAGGGAGAGTTTGCTGTTCCCTGTTGAGTCACCAGCACCCTGCACCCACCGTCACAGTGACTGCCAAGGGAAAGGAGACACAAGAGTTTCCGTCTGATTATTTAGCATCAAGGAATAAACAATTCTAAGAGGAGTGGAATCCATTTGTTCTGCTTTACATGCTTCCTTGGAAAAGGCTATTAGTAGCTGCTAAAAGCAAAGCACTGTTTTCAGAATGCTGGATTTATTATTGTAATCTTGAAAATGGTCGTGTCTGTATTTGATTTAAATGTACCAGAGATCTGGCTTCTCATTTTATAACTCAGGAGTTTTCTACCCTTTTTTCTTACCAATTTGTTGTTCTCTCAGACAGGTGATACTTGGTTCTGTTTATACTCCAGAGTGTGTCCAAATCCATTTATGATTAAACATTGCTCAAACAGCCAGAGTAAGATTTATTGACACACAGCGGGGTTGATAGGGATGGAGCATGGGGGGGTGTCATTTCTCTCTGTTCTGTTTATTTCCAGTTGACAAGAGATGACATTTATTTTTAAATTGTGCTCACAGTTCTGTGACTTCTGCGGAACTTCAGACGAGGTTTCATTTTAAAACTACAGTAAGAAAGGGCAAGATGACTAGTGCTTCTGCCGCTGCTTAAGGAGTGATAAACTTCACATCTAGAACACATAGTCAGATACTTTTGGTTCAAGCAATTTATCCAAGTAAATATTTGGCTTATTCCCTTCCTGCCTTATTAATTTGCTACTTACTTACATTTTGAAATAGTCAAGAAAGTTTCTAAATCTGTTTGCAGCCTTTACATAATTTTTAAAGTAATGAAACATATCTTTTATGCAACTATTTTAGTACTTGTATATCAGGCCCAGGCTAGGCCCTAGGCTTGAAGAAGGGTCAGGGTTCCCATTTTTCAGCAAGCTGGGGTCGTGGAAAAGCTGAGGCCAAAGAAGGAGAGGACAGCACAGCTGGTGCACTGCTCATTCCAGGAAGGCCCAGGAGGGGTCAGTGCCCTACACGGAAGGATTTTCATAGCTGCTGCCCTTTATTTTGATTTCTTACTCATCTTCAAGGCTTTTTTTGTTTTGTTTAAGTGGTCTGTCTTTGAGCCCTAGAAATGTGCTCTGTGACTCCCACCACTGTCACCTTCACAAGATAGCTCAAAGAGAAAGTGGGCATCGTCTTTTCATGCTGGTCTTAGCTTTGTAGGACCAACATGAAAGCTTAGATTTAAGTTCTAATCTAAAGCTTAGATTTAAGTTATTGTCATATTCTTTTATAAAAGTGGGGGTACTTTTTAATTTTGTTTTTATAGGCATATTTTATAAAATGTGACTTACATATTTTCTGAACAGGTGACACATTCCCACAGCTCAAAACTCAGAAGGTACACAGTGAACCAATTTTCTTTCTCTTTCACCCTAGATAATGAGTTTCCAAGGTCTGGTACAGGAAGAGCATAAAATCCTATTCTTTTCCCACCCTGAGTTACATTTGTCCAGAGAGAACTGTGTTGTGTGTATGCTTTCAGGAGTTTGTGTGGACATGAGTGTGTCCCTAGAGAATCTTGCTGTAGCACTGCTGTGCATCTTTTCCTGGCACAGAAAAAAACCACACCAACAATAATCAGATTTTACATAGGCATGTAGGGGTAGCTTTTCTGGTCAGATGAGTTTTGCGGCTTTGTCTACTGCAGACAATATTCAAAGCAAGTGTAGATAGAAATGTGATACAGTGCACAGGGTGTTTTGTTTCGAGGAGAAATCATCATTAACGGCTTCAGTTTGCTGGTAAAGTGTTTTCTTAGAGTGAAGCTAGTAGGGATAGGCCTGCTGTTCTGGGGGCTCAGATGAGGGTGGCCCCGGTGCGGGCTCTGGGGGGACCGCTGCACAGAGAGCCAGATCATCCACACAGCATGGCTGGCCCCAGCCTTCCTCTTTGACAGTGGTTGGCTAGGACTTGGGCCTCTGCTGGCCAGAGGCAGAAGCTGGAAGCCTGACCTTGGAGAAGCCTCCACTTATCAATAGTCAGCTTTTGACTTGAGTAGAGCCAAGTTTAGAATGAATGAAAAGGATATTTTGAAATGCTCTGGTGTTGTGAAATACAGAACTTTGTGAGTTCTTGTAGCTGTCCGCTTTGTTCCTCACTGTGTGACTCACTGGCAGGAATTAGGTCTTGCTAAGTCACTCTGTGGCTAGCGTTGTTAAATTGGGTGTCATTGACCAAACGTGGTCATGTCTGTAGCTGGTTCTTTGAATATAAGGAAATGTAGGAAAAACAAAACATGGGAACAATCCTATCACAGGATGGGAGTTGCCACACCACAGCATCAGCCTGAAGCATTAATCCCCAGCATCTGCATCTGAACCCAAAGGTCAGAATTGTAGGCTGGCAGAGCAGGCACCTCTAGGAGCCTGCAAGGTTGGGAGCCTGGGTGTCGTCTGCCTGCTAGGGGACATCTGACATCCTGGCACATGGAGGAGCTGTACAGGTAAGTATGCACCAGGATGCTAACCCTATCCCACACTGCCTGCTCTGGGGACAGGGGTGGGGGGCGGCGGCTCCTGCCTATGGCCTGGGTCGGCGGGGCTAGGCCTGGGTCCTTCTTGTCTGAGGCCCAGCCAGGCTCAGAGCAGCTCTGAGGCGTGGCAGTGCTGTGTGGAGGTGCTAACGTTTGCCCTGCACCTACTGAGGGACATTTTAGTTTTTCTAAGTTTTGGCACATTACAAAGGAAACTGCCATGTTTTGAGCACACGTAAGTTTCATTTCTCTGGAATAAACACATGAGTACAATCATTAATTCTCATCATCAGCATATGTTTAGTTTTTTAAAGAAACTGCTGAACTAGCTTTCAAATTTTATATTCACTCCACCAGTGTGTGAGAAATTCAACTTCTCCACGTCCTGGCCAGCACCTGGTACTGCGTTTTCTATTTTGGCCATTCTGGCAGGCATTTAACATATCTTAACTCGGCCAATGATATGGTACCTCTCTTCCCAAGCTTATTTGCCATCTTAGATCCTCCTTAGTGCAAAATCTCTTCATGTGTTTTATCCATTTCCTAATTGTTTATTTTTTTTACTAAGGAGTTTTGAGAGTTCATTTCACATATACATATATATGTCTTTTATTCAATATGTGGGTTGCTAATCTTTTCTCTCAGTCTGTAACTTATCTTTTTATACTTGTAATAGGCTCTTTTGCACATCAAGAGTTTTACATTTTGATGAGGTGTGATTTGTTGAGGTTATTTTTTTGTTGTTGTTATGGGATTTTTTGTTTGTTTGTTTTGTTTTTTAAGATAGGGCCTTACACTGTTGCCTAGGCTGGAGTGCAGTGGCACCATAACAGCTCATTGCAGCCTCAAATCTCAAACTCCTGAGCTCAAGTGATCCTCCTGGCTCAGCCTCCTGAGTAGCTGGAACCATAGCATTCACCACCACACATAGATAATTTTTCTAGTTTTCTATTTTTTGCAGAGATTGGGGTCTTGCTATTGCCCAGGCTGGCCTCAAACTCTTATCCTCAAGTGATCTTCCTGCCTCGGCCTCCCAGAGGCTAGTTTTTGTCTTTTATGGATCATGTTTTTGGTGTTATGGCCAAGAACTCTTCACCCAGCCCTAGTTCCTAAAGAATTCTTTGAATTTTGAATTGTTTTTCCTTATAGGTTTCTCTCTGGCTGGTTTGTCTGTAGATTTTAAAAGTTTGCCATGGATTTCTTTGGGCCTGCGTGGAGTTTATTCATCTTCTTAAATCTGTAGATTTATCTTTTTGCTGAATTTGGAAAATTTTAAGCCATTATTGTTTTGAATACTCTTTACCTCACCCACTTTCTGTTCTCCTTCTGGGATTTTGATGACGTGAATGTTAGATCTTTTGTCACTGCCCACTGTGTCCTTGAGACTCTTAATAATTTATTTTTAGTATCTTTTTCTCTGCGGTTCAGGTTGGGTAATTTTTACTCTTTTAGCTTCAGGCTCACGAATTGCTTCCTCTGCTTCTTTCATTCTGCTTGAACCCATTCATTGAGGTGTATTTCAGTTGTCATATTTTTCAGTTCCAGCCTCCTTTCCCCAGTGCCTTGATGTGGATGGGAGGCCTCCACCCGGGCTTTCTGGCGCCTTGGACACTGGCCAGAGCCAAGCCTGGGAAGCTCCAGCCCCAGCCTCTTCCTCCCCAACTGCCAGATTCTTAATAGCATTTGGCAGACGTGAAAAAGCTTTGTGAGCTGTGTGCGTAGCCTCCTGTTCCATAAGGCTGTTTATCCTTCAGTCAAGTTTTGTAGTTTTTCTCTGTGCAGGTCTTGCATGTCTCTTGCTGTTCTGCTTTACAGTTATCACTGCTGCTGTTAGAGTTTTCCACTGAATTAATGTCGTCTTCCATGTATGCCCAAGTCCTTCTCGTCACCTTGAAAGGGGTCACCTGTCCAATCTGTGCATGAGGTTTGCTGTGAAGCAGGCCAGATTTGACCGGGGGCTCAGCCTCATGGAGGCCTGGCCTTGTGTGTTATGGTTAAAGTGGGCCCCACTGGATGGAAAACCCTGCTGGGATTTCCCCGCTGGGCCCCTGAGGACGGTGTCACCCCTATGGTGGCCCTGGTGAGGAACTTGCTCCCTGTGAGGTTGCTCCCTGCAGTGTCCAGGCCTATTCCCTGTGGGTACACAGTGGCTCAATAAAGTGACCTGAATCCTAATCTTGAGCTGTTGGCTGTCATTAACCTAAATTATATAATCTTTTTTTAAACTTTGAGAGTGATTCTGACCCTGCACCAGGGGGGACATGTGGATGGCAGCGTAAGATGCAGTTTTGCTTTCCGTTTTATTTCGCCCAGGGTAGATGAGTCCCTGTGTGCTGGCTCTGGGCAATGTCCTGGGGGAGGGCCCTGGCAGGTGGAGGGGACACCTGATGTGGGCACACAGGTGGACCCGTGGAGGGGAACGTGGAGCCTGCCATGGGTGGGGCCAGATTCACAGAGAGGACACACAACAGGAGAGAGGAGGGAGTAAGATTGCTTCAGGGAGGCAGGTGGATCCGCTGGCAGGGCTGGAAGTTTGCATTTTCTTCTAAAAGTGGTAGACAGTGTCTAAGCTGAGGAAGGACCTAATTTGGCCTGGGGTTTCACAAAGGTGGGAAAAGGCGTGGGAGTGGATGCCCAGAGCCCTGGGGCCTCTTCTGTAACTGTCCCTTCCGCCTTAGGGGCCTTCAGGGCAAGGGTACAGTCTCAGGTACAAGAGAAGGTGAGGAGACATTAGAACCTTTACTGGTTTATTTTTAATCTCCTTTTAGAGTATTTCTCCTTGTTTATAGTGTGCGTATCAGTTGAATATATCACATACATTAACTTGTAAACAAATGAACAGTGCACCTACCTTGTGCCCAGGGTGCCAAGAGGCTGCCAGGCAGCAAGTCAGGAGAGCTGGGTGGTGGTGACCACGATGCAGCCCAGCAGCTGATGAACGTGTGGCCCTCCGTGGGATGCAATACAGTTTCAGATTTTTAACAAGAAAAAAAGTCTGTAAGTACTTAAGTTTTCCTGGAATTAGTCCTTAAAAGAGAAAGACCAAAACCCGGGCTCTCCACTGCCTGGGACAGTGGCCACGTCACTACAGGTGACTGTCTTCCTGTGATTGAGCTAGGTCCCCACTGTCCGTCTCTTCACCCCTTGGGGCATGGCTGCAGCTGAGCAGCCTAAAGTTGCTGAGTTTAAAGGGCCTGGTGGCCCCAACTCAGCTCAGACTATGTGGGAAACAATGATTGGATAATTTCTGAGGCTTTTAGAGAAGGAGCATGGGAAAATTGTGAAACAAGTAAAAACTAAGTAAAATGAGAGATGGCCATACTGTTTTCATCTCAGTATGTGAATTTTGTTTTTCAAAATTAAATTTATGAGGTTAGACAATTAAGTTCTTGAACTTATCCTAGAAAAAGTGCTGCATACCTCATTGCTGACTATCACTATTGTCCCCAGATAGCTAAGGGGAGTACTGTGAAGGTGGCCATAGTGCTATTTAGTAATGAAATATGTAGCACTTTTCCTAGGATGAGTTCTTGAACTTAATTGTCAGACCTTGTGAACATCAGTGTGTCCCTGTGTCCTGTGGATACGTGTGCAGTGTGGCCTCCTCCTGGGGGAGGCATGACCAGAGGCCCTGCAGGCTTCCAGTGTTACGTGCTTGCAGGGAGCGAGACTTTGGTTAGGCCTCTGGGTTTGGGTGTGTCCTACGCTGATTTAGTGCAGGAGAGAACAGGATTAGTAAGTACTGCATTTAGCTTCCTCACCACCTCAACATAAATGCCAGCGCAGTGAAGCAGCTTTGCTTTCTCTGTCCTAAGTGTCTCTGCTTCAGAGACGCTGCCTGCCCTCGTTACCTAAAATCTCTTGATCTAGAAGTTCTCTAATGTTGTGCTTGATTCTCATTTTAGCCTCTTATGTACTTTGGCAGTATTTCCTCAGCTAAAAAAATGTTCTTCTGGGATTAGGTTTTCCCTAAGATCTTGGTTAGAGGATGTCAACAGCTGAATGGTGATGGTGGCAGTACCAGGTGATTGCAGCATACCCAGCATGCCAAGACAGGCACAAGTGCACGTTGGCCGCACCCCCTTATACATCACTGGCGCACATGCAGTTTCCAGTGTTTTTTCAGAAACATGCTTCTCCTGTGGTAAAGCACGGAGGTGGTAGGAGGCCTATCGCAGGTACTCGTTTGCCTGCTCTGAGGACAGCTGTCTACCTGGCCTGGCTCTGGGGTTCCTCCCTGTGCTGCCTCAGGCACAGGCCTTAACCCCCAGTATTCAGCTGCGCCTCTTCTCCTTTTTTGTTCCTCTGGCTTGGGGTCCCCCTTTCAAAGGTTGTTCTGGAGTGCCTCATGGGCACAGACTGAGTGGTCCAGTGCATGGCAGGCTCTGTGTGAAGAACCCCCCAATGGAGTAGTCAACGCAGGTACCCTCAGACCTTGAGAGCTAGATAAGAGGCAGTTCTGGGTTCAGATCCCAACTCTGCCACGTATCAGTTTCATGGTCCTAAACAGAAATCTTTGTGCCCCTAAGCCTTGTGGAGCTGATGATGATGGTGCCTCCCCTGTTCAGTAAGTAGGATAGGGCTATGAGGTGGTCAGGGCGGGTGTGTGCCCAGTCACCGAGAAGGTGGGTGGGCTCCGGAGGCAGTTTGCAAGGCCCCCTCGCCAGACCAGCAGGTTTGCCAGACTCCTGAGGGATAGTTGCAGCTTGGCCCCAGAGTAACAAACAGTAGTAGAAGAAACACTGTCTAAAAAAGTTGGCTTAATTTGTCTTCTCAAAGCTGTTTTTGTTTGGGTTTTTTTTTGGGGGGGGGCATTCCCAGCTGACTAACTTTGCATTCTTCATTCAAGGACCATCTTTGAATCATCTTGCTGAGTTAGAAGTATACTAAAAATAGCAGAGGAAGTCCTTGCACTGCGCTGTGCAGGTCAGGTCTGGCTGTCCCTGTGCCTCCCAGTGGACCCACTGCTGCTCCTTTGCAAACACTGTCCCCTGTTGCCATGGCAGAGTCACCCCTGGCACAGGACAAAGCACAAAGACTTGCAGGAATGCAGGGCGCTTTCTCTTTCTTCTCCTCTTTCAACTAGATGCTGTTCAAAACAATTACCATCAACTTTTGAAAACTTTAAATGGCCTTGCATTTTCTGCTGCTTATTTTGACCGGGGCTTTTGGGTACTTTGGTTTCTTAATTTGTGTAAGTGAAAATGATAATGATGTTGCAGAAGAAGCTTCGGTGCTCTGAGCTGCTGGGTACCAGACAGCGCCTAAAACAGTACTCCCTTCTGACTTGATTCCGTGGACCATCCAGACTTTGGTTTTCTTTTCCTTTTTTCTTTTGAAGCTCCTTTTGTGTATTTTTAAATTATTTTCTAAAAATTTAGAATACTACAGATGTACAAATGTTTTGATTACATGGATTGCTTTTGTGCAGTTTGAGTCAAAATTGTAAGTATACCCCCAACCCCAGAGAGTGTGTCCTGTACCCTGTAGGTGTAAATTTACTCCTCCCCTCCCACCTGCTTGAATTCCATTGAGTTTCGCTTCCATATGTGCATGTGAGAGTTGATGGATAGTTCAAATTTAATAGTGAGTACATGAGTTATTTGTTTTTCCATTCTTGTGATACTTCACTTAGAAGAATGATCTCCAGTGCCATCCAGGTTGTTACCCCTATTTTTACAGAGGACAGCTGTGTCCCTGGCATGGCAAACACTGAGTAGTACTCCATGGTATACATTGACTACATTTTATTAATCCACTCATGTATCGACGGGCACTTGGGTTGATGCTCCATCTTTGTGACTGAATTATTCTGCAATAGCCAAGTGCAAGTGTCTTTTAGATAAAATGGCTTTTTTTCTTTGTGTAACTACCCAAAAGTGGAATTGCTGGAGCAAATGGTAGGACTGCTTTTGTCTCTTTGAGGTATCTTCATCTGGCTTTCTGGAGAGCTAATAGTCTCTCCGCATCCACACCAGCATCTGTTGTTTTAGGAGTTTTTGATAAGTGCCATTCTTACTGGAGTTAGGTGATCTCTCATTGTGCTTTGATTTACATTTTCATGATGAGTAGAAACATGAAGCATTTTTTTCATGTTTATTGGCTATTAGTCAGTCTTCTTTTGAAAAGCTGTTGTGTCTTTTGCCCTTTTTTGTAATGCGGTTGTTTGATTTTTTTTTCTCGCTGATTTGCTTGAATTCTTTATAGATTGTATTTATCAGCTCTTTATCAGATGTAGAGAATGCAAGTATTTTCTCTCATTCTGTGGGTTGTCTGTTTGCTGTATTGATTGTTTCCTTGGTGGTGTAGAAGCTTTTTAATGTATCAAGTCCAATTTATTAATTTTTGTTATTGCTATGATTACCTTTGGAGTCTTCTTCATAAATTCTTTGTCCTAGGCATGTTAGCAGCAGAGGTTCTGTGTCTTGTGTGCACCTCTATTTCAGGCTGTGCCCAGCCCAGGGCTCTGGGCCCAGCCTCCACTGTTCTGTGAAGCTTTGTTCTCAACGCAGCCTCATTGCCCAGGAAGGTTGCTGGTGCACTGGACATTACATCTCCACTCCAGGCCAAAAGTGGGTCAGAGGGGTGATGTACAGTGATCCTAATGTGCCCATGATGAGGTTGCCCATCAGTTGTCCCTCTCTTTCCACCGGTTGTCTCCAACTGAAAAGAGAGCAGAAAGTGTAGTTTTCTGTCTGGGTGCATGACTACCCAGAAGAACAGTGAGGGAAGGGAGAGGGGAACTGGGTTTGGGAAGGGTACCCTGCCCTCTGGGCCATCTCACCCTGTGCAGCACCCCTGGAAACTCCAGCCTGTGTTGGCTGCTCACTGCATTCTCTCTCTCTTTCTCCTGGCTTCACTCCACTAGAAGTGGGGATCATGTGGGAAAGTGGGAGCTTCTTCTTGAGAACACCAATCCTCAGAATGCTGGTATCTTAATTCCCCTTTTGCCACAGCAGGAAATAAGATGAACATGGAGTTGAATCTCCTTGGGCTGCTGGGCCACAATGGTGGGGCAATGTGATCAGGTTAGTTTTTATTGCTGTGCCCAAAGTGAAACCCAGCTTGGTTGTTTTAGGAGCCCCACCACCCCTGAAAGAAGGCAGTCTCCTGCCACTGCAGTCAGAGGCCCGAGCAGCAGGACTGCGACCCTGTGGAAATTAGGAACCCAAGGAATCAGTGGCCCAGCGGGGCCTCGCCTCAGCTCATGTTTTATCTGTGCAACTCACTCGCTGGAACTCGCCTGTGCTCTTGGGGTGTGTAACAGTATCTGGAGAGCAGGAACTGCCCAGAGCTTGCTTGGCAATGGACACACCCAGGCTGGCAACTGGCCCTAGTGAGTGGCAATGCCGATTGTAGAGGATTTCTCAATCTCTGCCAATTGCGGCAGCTCCCTGGGCCCTGGGAGGTTTTAGTTCTCAGGGAAGTGGGCTGGGAGCCAGGTGTGGCACTCAGGGCGGATGGGCTGAGGGCCTGGCACACGTGCAGGCGTGGCGGGTCCCTGGGGTGCGGGAGGTGTAGCATTCAGGTCTGGGCTGAGGCCTTGACAGATTCTCCATATTAGGGATGTAAGCTGAGCTCTGCTGTAGTGACTAAAGCAAGGAAGCGATTTTTGAAGCATTTTTTTAGATACTATCCTTGTTTTGTTTTGACAAATGGAACTTTTTTTTAAACAATGAATACAATACTTTTGCCCTTTTTTAAGGTGTGGTTGAGGTTTATATTTTGGGGTTCTCTCTTTTGAGCTTTGCTGCTTTCTTTGAGGACGGTATTGAAAGGAAAAGTCTTAAATAGCTTATTTGGATAGTAATTAATGTCTGTGTGAGGGGAGGAACAGAAAGTTTTCACATGTTTTGCCTAGAAGATTGCTATTTTTTTGGCAGACTCAGGCTTTTATTTAAGGACGAGGTTTTTTTCTGGAGTCTGTCTGAGGATGCCAGGAGGGTCCGGGCCTCCGAAATACTTTCCCTGGGGAGTTTGAATCCTCCAGTCTTTTGGAGTTGCTTGAATCCAGAAAATAAATATTGCAAGCTTATTCCTGCTCTGTTTCTTTTTGTTTCTTCTCTCCCTCTACATTTCAACAGCTGCTTCCTCCTCATGTTTTCTCTCTTTGCCCACTATGTGGTCAGGGGAAGTGACAAGGCTGGAGACTTTACTGGCCTTTAAAAATGTGTGTATTTGTATGTGACTAAACATGAGGAGAAGTGGGACATTTTGGTTGGTTAATATACTTAAAATGCTTAGTGAGTACTATAATAACGGATGATAATTTTTAGATGTTATTATTACTGAATTCCATGTTAATTAAGGGTTAGACAAAAGACTCTTGATTTTGCACGTTACTCTCAAGTCCAGTGTTCTGCTTTCGTGCATCAATGCCAAGTGCTAGTGGCTGACTTAAGGCCAATTATTTGCAGTCATCACATCAAGGAGTCACTGGGGGAGTGTGAACCAGGCAGCTGGGCAGTGCATTTATCTGCAGAAACAGGATTGTTACTTATTTGGCAACTCATCTGCCTGCAGGACACTGGCACCTTTCCTGAGTCTCTTTGAGGTCCTTATATTCGTGCTTAGACACCCACCCTTCAGAAGGGGAGGAAAAGTTATCTATAAAATACAGATAATCACAGCATTTGTTTCCAGATCACATTAGTATTAGAATGGACTAACATTGGTAACTGCAAAGAATGACACTGGGGCTCTGCCCCACCCATGTTTAGTGACACTTTAATCACATGGCAGCCTAGCCCTTAGGACACCAGATATTGCCCAGGAAGCTTCTGTTTTCACATAAACCTCTCTTTTGAAAAGATGGGACATGGATTTTGTTAGTTTAGTTGGTGGCCACCACTGCCCCTTGGGCGTGCATGGAAAAGCGATGTGGCCCCTTCCTGCTGCTGAGCATTCTCTGATTCTTTCACTGATTAAGCCTACTAAACACAGTGAAGGTAGGATTGTCGCAGTCCTTCCAGGGTTAATCCAGGATCAGAAAAGTCTGATAATCAATTTCTCTGTGGTTTTTGTAAGATCCAAAGAGCACATTTGAACCCGCAGGTTGCTTTCCAAGCTTTTTAGTGCTGATCTCATTCTGCCATGTATGAGAAGCTTGTTAATATGCATTTACTTCTGATAGACTCTCAATTACTGAGAGAAATACGTTTTTATGAATTCTTATTGATGTGCACTGAAATGCACGTGCTGTATGTGCACGCACTGGCCACCTGCTCTGTGTGCACCACGTGTTGTGGGGAGAAGAGTCCAGTAGCAGTAGCAGCTATGGTTTCTCAAGGAGTTTGCAGTCCAGTAAGGAAGAGGAGACCTGATCCTGGCCGGACATGCTGGCTTATGCCTGTAGTCCCAGCTACTGATGAGGTTGTGGCGGGAGGATTGCTTGAGCCCAGAAGTTTGAGGCCAGCCTAGACAAGATAGCAAGATCCCATCTCTAAAAACAAAATAAAACAAAACCTGCTTCTAAGTTAAGTGTGGGAAATGAGCCCAGGGAGCTCAAGGAAGGCTGCCTCAAGAGAGAAGGGCTTTGAGAACACAATCTTGAAGGATTTAAGTTTATTTGGACAAGCTAGTCTCTTGTACATAGTATCAGTGAGGTGTCCAGTGAATGGTTAAGTTAAGTTACTGTGGACAACATTTTATGAAGATCTGTAGATTAATTCATTTGGACTTTTAAAAAGCACCTTCTTTAAATCGGTATAGAGGCAGAGAATAAAAGAAGACTTGCATTGCTGATTTAGCAAGCTCCAATCCCACATATGTTTTGATCTCTCCATGCCAGTCCCAGAGGGGTGCAGACTGTGACTTCTGTAGAGTCCAGTCACGTGCTTGCCTGGTTTCAGCTGCAAAGCACAGGATGCTCCTGTGAAGGACTGAGTTCTGTTTGGAACTGAACTTTAGAAAGTTGGCAGCCCTTGGGTGTCTCCGTTCACCCTCCTGGATGATTTTTGGTTGCATTTTAGGTTACTCTTAAAGGAATTTGCTTTTCCAGATACATTGGACATTCTGCCCTATTTGATTTCCCAAACTTTATAGTTCCAAACGCAACTTACACAGTGATTTTTTTTTTCTCTGTTTGTTTTAAATCTGATGAATCCCCACATAGGGATGAGAATGTCCCTGGAAGGACAACCTGGGGGTACCCCACCCTCCTGACCCTATGTTGCTGGCAGCTCCACTAGTACACTCTGGGTTCTCTTCCTTGGGGAGACACAGGCCTCAGCAGTAAGGGGGGGGTGTCTCCTCTCAGACCTTCAGGATTGTCATGAGGATAGGCATGCAGTGGGCTTTTCTCCCAGGCTAGAGTATAGAGCCACTTATGCCTGGCCCCTGGTGGAGCTCCACCTTGGATTTACGAGGGTCTCTGGCAGTTCTGTAAACTTGCCTGAAAACAAAGGTCTTTGAAGGACAAGATTCTCTTGAGGAATATCACTAACAATGCAGATCCCTGGAGTCCACCTGATCTGGCTGAATCACAGTCCCCTGGGAGTCTCCTGGACTCTGTGGGTGATACTGTAGGAGCTACTACAAATCCTCTACTGCTGGGCTTGAACATGGTCATCTCCCAGAAGAGGCTACTCCTGAGAAGCAGGGGGATAACCATGAAGAGCCGTGAACCCCTGGGGTAACTTCCCTGTCCTCTGCTGCATCAGGGTACTCAGGACTGCTGACCTCCGGGAGGCCCACCTGGCAAGACGTTGCACCTGTGCCCTGGGGAGGGCAGCCTGTCATAGCTGTGCTCAGCCACCTCTGTGGGCATCTGTCCTACCTCTGTCGGGTCTCTAGCCCTTCTCCCCACCCAGGATACTCCAGAAATAGAGGCCAAGGTGTCAGTTATAAAAAGAAACCTCACTGACTTTGGTCAGACCTTTTGCTTCAGTTTTAGCTGCATGTTAACCATTCAGCATAGAGGCTTAAGTGTAGGGTGACCAGATTTTAATGTCGGTAAGGCGGGACAACATGGCCGCAGGGGCGGGGCAGGGGACAGGGCAGGGTAGGGCCTGACAGCAATGCAAACTTTGATAAGCAGTTCTCAGCAATTCTCAGCAATCACTTCTCACTCAGTCACTTCTCAGCAATTATTTGTTATTATTACAGTTTAACATTATAAAATTAACAAAAATAATATAAAACTCATAGTCTGGTGAAATAGCCACCTGGCAGCCAAAAACCGTATATTCCCTTCTTGTTCTCCCGCCCATTCGTGCATTCTTTCCAAAAATCGGGACTTTTTTAAAACTCCACAGGATGCGGGACAAATTGTTGAAAAGCAGGACTGTCCTGCCAAGAGCGGGACATTGGTCACCCTAAAGTGTCTTGATGTCTTTTTTCTTTTTTCCAAATAGAATTAGTTTGTTTACCTGATTGTAAAAATGAGTGCATTCTCTTTATTTTAAAAAAACTAGGCCTTAAGAAAACATGAAGAAAGTTAAGTCACTTATAAACAGGAGAATCAGTGCTATATTTAATTTATACACCCCATGTACCTCTCCACATTGTTGTTGTCACAAGGACTGAGGACCCAGAGCTGAGTATGTTTGATGGATTAGTCCAGAGCCACACATCCCCCCTCTTGCACCCTAGCTCACCCAGAGAGGTAGGCCCCAGAGAACAGGCAGGGCATTGATTTGAAAGGGAGAAAACCAGGGAGTGGCCAAGGTTGCAGCTTTGATTTATGGAGGAGAGATGAAGGCACAGCAGAGGTGTGGTTGCAAACATTATTTCATCGCCTCATTTTGGGGAGCCAGTAAGTGTGGCAGGCACCTTGCACCTTTGGCCACCTGATCGAGAACAACAGTTATTGCACCTTCCTAGAGCCTGGCTGCTTATTTCCTTTTTTGCCTTTTCTAGTTTGAGTTTGTATTTTATTTTCCAAAGCCACACTTTAGACATTCTGGCTGTGTTGGTTCATCTGTAATTTGCGTTCCTTCACTGTTCTGTGCTACTGAGCTTGCCAGCGAAGCTGGAGTCTCTGCAGTAGAAAAGTACCCACAGCTGTAGATGCTTTTGTTCTTTTTAGTGGGTGTTCTAGCAAATTTATTAAGTTTTTAACAGAAGATATTTTAGGGTAGAAAAAATTCAAAATTATCAGAATTCTGTGATTTGGGAATTGTATGTGTAAAAGTTTCTTTCAGTACCATTTCCTGAATAGTCTTATTTTTCTGTGGAGCTCTTACAAAACTCAGCACCACTGGCATTCCAGTTTCAGCCCTTGTGTAACATGGCCTACCCTAGGAAAGTCACCTGATTGCATGTGCAGCAAGCACGCTGGCAGGAGGGTGAGGGGACCCCTGGGGCTATCCCTTGGGGATCCTGGAGGCCTTTCCACTTTTCCAGCTCTTGGGGGGGAGGGTAATCTGGGCCTTGAGGGACATTCTCCCCCCCTCAGAGTAGAACCACCTAGCAGGCCAGGGCCAAGCTTCAAGCCCGTTGTCCCATGTAAAATGTGATGTAACCTGTTACCTAGTTTATAACAGCTTTACCCCTACCCCATTCTTGAGTCTTTTCATTTCTTATAGGACATGGTGACAACATATTCAGAACATTCTGTACAAAGAGAGGTTTGCTGTAAGCCACCCTCACCCAGGGCTGTGTTCATTTTTCCTTCTAGTAATAACAAGGATGACTGAAACATGTTCAAAAGCCATGTGCCAGGCATTATGGTCAGGGCTGGCTTTCACAGCAGCTCAACCTCTGGCCATACTGAGGCCGCATCTACCTGATGGGCATGGACTAAGTGACTTGCTCCAGGTACTTCCAAAGTACTTAACACATTTTCCCACCAGGTTTGTCTGATTTCGCATCCATGCCTTTAGCCACCGACTGTTCTGTTTGGTCTTCTGCTATTTTCATTTATCGAGGTCTCATAAACACTGTCACACTCCTCCAGAGGCCAGGACCAGCATTCAGTGGTGTTACATGTTGTGTGTGCTTCCACTTTCTTTGCTTGGACCCTTTAATACTCACAACAACTCTAAGAAATACCCACTCTACCCAATTTTATTGAAGAGAGAACAAGGCCGATGTATTAGATTTGCCCAGAGACCCACAGCACTGGAAGGTATCCTTTAAATGGCCACAAAACATTTCTCCACCAAGTTCACACTGTTGTTCCTTCAACCATCCCCTCAGGGAGTTTTAAGCAGATTTATAAAATCAGATGTGAAGGAAAATGTGCTTGGAAAATCCACCAACAGGGTAGGTGTCTGCTCAGAGCTGGGCAGGCTGCAGAGCCCCTCAGTTGCTTGCTTATTCCCTGCCACTTGCCGGTGCTGTGCTGTGCTGTGTCTCAGGTGGGGGTTATGAATTGGGATATTGCTATTTTCACTTATTAAATTTTTTCACAAGAATACCACCCTTAATAATTATGTTTCTTATATAATTTGAATCGACAGAATTTTGTGTTACGTTAAACACTTTCAGCACCTGTTATTTCCAGACCAGCAGTCCCCAAATTAGACCCCAGCTTATGGGAATCCCAGGTGGTGTTGGGCACCCCATCTCCCAAGTCTCCTCCCTCCCAGCTGCTTGGGGCACCACCGAATTCCAGGCTTGTCATTTGCAGTGGCCAGGCCAGGCAGGTCAGCATTTACTTTGAACTCTTAGCAATTCATGTTCTCACTGAGGTCTTCATACAGTCCCCTGCTGTGTCTTTTGCAAGGCTTTTCAGTTGGAGCCCTGCCCTGTTCTCAGTCCTAGTGGTCCTGGCCTGGAAGGGCTGTGACCTTGGGCAGATCAGAGTCTCTAGTTCTCAACCTTCCTAATGCCGTGACCCTTTAATACAGTTCCTGTGGGTCGCAACCCACAGGTTGAGAACCACTGCTCTAGAAGGTCTTCTCTAGGCTGTGCTGTCCCAGCCCAGAGGCCCTGGGGCTCTGGGACAGTGGCATCTCATGAGTGTGCTGGGGCAGAGCCGCTGCGCTGGGGGCTGTACGTGAATCATTGTTTCTCTGGGAGTCTGGGTTCCTGAGAGGCAGAGACTGTCTTGTAGCAGACATGATATTACGCAGTGGCTAGAAGACAGCACAGTCTGTACCCTGGTGTAGCTCTGAGGGGGAGTGAACTTTGTGGAGTTACTCTGATTCAAATATCAATGCTCCAGGACAGAGCCTCTAAAATTTCCCTTTCTTTGTCTTTTCTGGAAGAGGTTTTTGAGTCTGTCATTCCAGTTTTTTTTTGAAGTTTTCTATGTCATTTTTTAATTGTCCCAGATTTGTTTTTCCCCAGACATGCCTTCCTACAGTCCTGTCCTTGGTCAGCAGACGTAGTGCCCTTTCTCTTCTTGGGAGATATAGGGGTTTGCGTTGTCTTTTGCTCCCAGTATCCTGTGCTCCTTACTGGACACGTTCCCCAAGCATCTGTCCTGTTGGAGAGTGATACACTCTGGCTACCTTGTGTGTGGCTATTTGGCCTTAGGAAGTAGGAGCAGGAGCCCCATGGTCCTGAGTCTGTGTCCTGCATGGAAGGTTATTCCCTGCTCTTCTTTGTGTCGGATGCCCTAGTCTAGGCCTTGAGGTTGAGGCTCTCCAGAAAGTAAACTGAAGAAGGAAGGGCCTTCTGTGGGGAAGAAGGAAGGGCCTGGGGAGAGGAGGAGTCTGCCACATTAACTTTAAAATATTCCCTGGAAGCTTGCACATGAACTTTCCTCTCTCTCCCTCTCTCTCTCTCTCATTATTTCTTTGCATCTAAAATGAAGTTAGCTGCCTTTTTATACCATCAGGAATTAAGCGGACAATTTTTATTTCTGTGACAACTTTCTGGCTAGTGGGGGAGGTGGTGGGATGCTTCTCCTCTAAGGGTGAGATCAAAATGAAGTTTGGTGACATGTGCTAGGTCACTTGAGCTTAGTACGGGTCCTGGGGGGATCTCTGACCTGATACTGAATAAGGCAGCCTCATCTTAAACCAGGTCATCTTCAGTTTGGCCCAATTCCAGGAGTCTTCCATTTCCGGATGGACCTGGGGAATATCCAAGGCCAAAATAGGCTCATGGTGTGGGAGCTTTAAGGCAAGAATGTTCAGATAAAATATACAACTAACCCATTTAAATTGTTCAATTCTGTGATTTTTAGTGTATTCACAGAAGTTGTGCAACTGTCACCACAGTCAATTTCAGAACATTTTTATCACCTCCCCAAAGAAACCTGTTCCTTAGTAACCATTAGTCACTCTCCATCCCCCACCCCTCACCTCAGCATGTCCCTTCTTTCTCTGTAAGTTGGCTAAGAGTCTTTTAGAGAGATTTCCTCCAAGCAGAGTCTCTGGCTCATTTGGGAACTGTTCTGAGTGGTGGACAGAAGTTCTGGCATGGGAAAACCCTCGGCCTTAGTAGATATTTCCAACAGGAAAAACAGGCAGTGTGTGTGGTCGGGTGTAAGATGGAATACACAGCTCCTTCAGGAAAATACAGTAATTGCAAGGCATACTCGTTAACTCTCCTGCTAGGAACCCTCCCCTGAATGGAAATATTACAGGGAGAGGTATAATTGGCAAGTCGTGAGCACCCTGGGGAGACATCGATTAGAAATAAAGCAGCATCCTTCCTGGTGTTTTCTCCTCCTCCTCCTCTGAGTTAGCAGATAACCTGCTTCAGAACAATTTTTGGAAGTAAATCAGGTGATGCTTTTAAAATAGCTGTTATAGCAAATATAAAAATGTTTATTGTAACTGGACCACACCTTTCACCATTAACTAAGATAGACTCTCACTGGATTAAAGATTTAAACTTAAGACTGAAACTATAAAAATACTAGAAGAAAGTGCAAGGAAAACACTTGAAGAAATCAGCCTGGGTGAATATTTTATGAGGTGGACCGCCCCGCCCCCCAGCAATTGAAGCAACACCAAAAATACACTACTGGGACCTGATCAAACTGAAAAGCTTGTGCACAGCCAACAACACAGTAAGTAAAGCAAGCAGGCAGCCTCAGAATGGGAGAAGATATTTGCAGGTTATGTCTCTGACAAAGGTTTAATAACCAGAATTCACAGAGAACTCAAACACATTAGCAAGAAAAGAACAAGTGATCCCATTTCAGGGTGGGCAAGGGACTTGAAGAGGAACTTCTCTGAAGAAGACAGGCACACGGCCTACAGATCTATGAAAAAATGCTCATCATCCTTAATCATCAGAGAAATGCAAATCAAAACAACTTTGAGATATCATCTAACTCCAGTAAGATTAGCCCACATCACA
>CAUYTI010164061.1:0-15566 GCA_963575145.1 Galago senegalensis
GGGCGTTGTGGCAGGCGCCTGTGGTCCCAGCTACTTGGGAGGCGGAGGCAAGAGACTCGCTTGAGCCCAGGAGTTGGAGGTTGCTGTGAGCTGTAATGCCATGGCACTCTATCCAGGGGGACAGCTTGAGGCTCTGTCTCAAAAAATAAAATAAAATTAAATTAAATTAAAAAAAAAAAAGAGGCTGGTGAAGGTGGGAGGGTCCAAGCCTCTCAGGGACTTAGGGACTAAAGACCCCAACCTGAACCATGACCTCAAAGCCTTGGAAAGCTATTGAAAAGTTTTCAGCACTGAAGTCTGCCCAGCCCATGGAAAAATGACATTCCCTCTCGAAGAGGTTCAAATTCCCAGAGGCTCATGACCTCAAAGGCCGTGGCAGCTGCATGACGTGGAATTATGTAACAGAAATCCAGTAGATATAGGTGGTGACCCAATGCGGAGCCCAATCAGTTATAGTAATCAGTAGCTTTTAGCTGTAAGACTTATGCAAGTTGCTGAACCATTTAATGACTTGGTTTCTCTATCAGACAAACAAGAAAAAAATCCCTTTCATCTTGTAAAATGGGGTAGTACATAATGCCTGGTAGCTTGTGGGTGCTGGACAAATGTCAGCTTTTCACCTTCCCCTAGCCACCTTCTAAAATGCTCTCATTATAGCATTTTATCTAGTAGGGGAAAGAGGAAAATAAAAATCTGTAATTTCCTATTAACATTTTAGCTTGCTTTAGAGAAGGATTTATGCTTTGCGTCTAGCACTGTGCCTGATATATGGTAAGTAATAAATATTGAGCAAAAATTAGGCATGTGGAAAAGAGATTATAAATCATGTGGCTTTTGAAAATTGGCACTAAAAATTTAAAAGGCGACTATGGCCTGACCATGTTCTGTCTCCTGCCTTGTTTCTTGTTGGGAAACACCTGTGGGTAAAGGAACCGGGACGTGAAATCAAAGGTGTGGAGTTTGTTATTATTAATCATGTTGCCAGCTTGCTTTTTGATCTCAAATTCCCTAAGGCTGTTATCTTACAAATGCCCTACTGGGCTGAAATCAAGTTGAGGAGAGGGACCAGTTCAGTCAGTGCATCTCAAACTATAACATGGGTCACCCAAAGAGCTCATTAAAATGCAGATGCAAGGCCCAGTGCAGAGGCTCGTACCTGTAATCCTAGCACTCTGGGAGGCCAAGGCAGGTGGATTGCCTGACGTCAGGAGTTCAAGACCAGCCTGAGAAACTGCAAGACCCCACTTTTACTAAAAATAGAAAAACTAGCGGAGCGTTGTGGTGAGTGCCTGGGGTCCCAGCTATTCCAGAGGCTGAGGCAAGAGGATCACTTGTTTGAGGTTGAGCCCAGAGTTTGAGGTTGCTGTGAGCTGTGGTGAAGGCACGATACTCTACCCAGGGAGACAATGAGACTCTGTCTCAAAAAAAAAAAAAAAATGCAGATGGAGATTCAGCAGATCTGGTGGGGCCTGAGACTACAGTTCTAACAAGCACACATTTTGGTTATAATAGTTGCCTTTGTATATTTTAAGTCAAAGTGATCCCTGTGCCCTTCATCCAAGCAATGTTCTTGTTGGGTAGGAATTCTCCCATCTCCTTCTCCCCTTCCCTGCTACTAGAATTTCATTGAGTTTTGTTTCTATATGAGCACCCAAAAACAGTTTATCAGATAAGCATTCTGCAAATATTTGTTTTTATTTTTTAATTTTACACAAGCTATTGCCCTATGTAGAGTACTGTGACATCACAGCTCATAGCAACCTCAAACTCTTGGGCTTAAGCGGTTCTCTTGCCTCAGCCTCCCAAGGAGCAGGGATTACAGGTGCCTGCCACAACGCCTGGCTATTTTGTTGTTGTTGTTGCACTTGTCATTGTTGGTTTTTAGCAGGCCCAAGCCGAGTTTGAACCTGCCAGCCTGGATGTATGTGGCTGGTGCCCTACCCACCGAGCTATGGGCACCACCCTTGTACTGCGAATATTTTCTCCCCATCTGTGGCTTCTGTTCTCACTCTCTTGACAGTGTCTTTACAGAACTGAACATCAATGAAGTTGACCTTATCAATTATTTCTTTCATGGATCATGCCTATGGTGTGTCCAACAATTTGTCACTAGAACCAGGACCATCTAGGTTTTCTCTTATTACTTTGTATAAATTTTATCGTTGTCCATATTCCATTTCCTCTGGGGGGGGGCTCAATTTGTGAAAAGTATATAGTCTGTGTCCATGCAGATATCCTGGTGTCTCGGGGCCATTTGTTGAAAGACACTCTCTTCTACTCTATTCACCTTCGTTCTTTTGTCAAAGATCAGTTGACTGTATTTATGTGTGTTCTTTTATTTTTTTTTTTGATGCAGAGTCTCAGTTGCCCTCAGGTAGAGTGCCTTGGTATCATAGCTCACAACAACCTCAAACTCTTGGGCTCAAGCAATCCTCTTATCTTAGCCTCCAAGTAGCTGGGACTACAGGTGCCCATCACAACGCGCAGCTATCTTCTTCTATTTTGTAGAGATGGAATCTTTCTTGCTCAGGCTGGTCTCCAACTCCTCAGCTTAGGCAATCCAGCTGCCTTGGCCTCTCAGAGTGCTGGGATTATAGGCATGAGCCCCCTTACCTAGCTGTATTTTTGTTATTAACTCTTTTATAATGTATTATTTGAGGAAAAAGGACATTGAACCAGGAGTCATAAGCCCTTCCCCTCGTCCACCGAGAAAACCCTGGACCTGGCCTCGAATCTGCCCTGGTGTCCTTCCTACCATCTGGTGAAAACATCATGTGTTTATAAGTTTCAAGTGATGTCAGGTGGTATCTGTTTTTCAATCTTCTTAACCGACAAAAAGAAACTAGGCAGGGGACAGAACATAGTCGGTCCCCAGTTCACCTTTTAAATTTTTAGGGCCATTTTTTTGACTGTGAAATTTTCAAAAGCCACCAGCCCTGGTGACAGTGATCTTTGTGCTGTCAGGTCAGAGTGATTTATTTTAAAAGAAGCCTCAGGGGAAAGCCCACCAGGGGGAGCAGTTGAGTAGCCTTGTGGCATCTCTCCGGGTCAGCCAGAGGGAGGGTGACCTCCCCCCACCTGCTTGGAAAAATCAGCTCCTCAGTAAACAGAGGAGACCACGAGCAAAATGAAACACTCCCGTACCAGATGGTCTGTGCATGTCCGGAGGTTTTCCTGCGGCACGTGTGAGTGAATGTCCCACAGAAGCCTGGCCGGGCGTCGGGGAAGCGCTGATGCCTCCATCCCACGCACAGACCAGCCTGGGAGCCGGAGCCCGAGCGTGTCCAAATCCAGCAGCTGCGACTGTTTATTCATAATGAGTGAGGCAAACTCCCAGGTTGTTTGGAATAAGGAGTTGCTGAGGAGAGTATACCAGGCTCCCAAGGACGCTGCACATAGTGGGGCTGCTCTGAGCACAGAGAGGGTGGAAACCTTGCAAGTGCTGACGCTTCCTCCCTAGAGCAGGGCAGGTCTGCCTAGAAAGAAGCCAAGGTTATCCAACCAGGAGGCATCTTTACCTCTGCAGACTGTTAGCTGCGTGGTATGATTTCACTGATGGTCTGAGTGCTGCATCTCCTAAGTTAGAAGACGTTCCTCATAGTGCCACAAGTTCACCTTTGATGAATGATATTTTAGAAACCTCGGCCCAAGGCAGCCACTGTTTGCAGCCCCCTGTCCCAGCTGCCATGATTATATGCCACGTTTCTTTACTTTTCTTTAATCAGAGTCATTTTGGGGGGTAAAATATTTTTAAAAAGAGACACGTAGCTGAGCAGTACAAAGCCAGTTTCTCTTGCCGTAAATAGTGTATGTAAAAATTAAATTCAACAAGGATGCACTAATATCACCACGTTGTAGTTAGATACTGCGGCCTGCTCAAGGTTCCCACCCTGCGACTTGTTCTCCGGGAAGCATGGGAATTAGCAAATGCTGGAAAGAGGGGTGAGAGATGTTTTAGTTCCCAAATAAGTTTTTCTTTAATCCCCTTTCACTAAATAATCAAGCTGCCTCAAAGGGAGTGGCTTTCTCCCTAATTCAGAATTATTTAGTGTCTGTGCAAAACTAGCCATCCTGTAATCCACCTAAAACCACCATCAGTCTGTATCTCAAAGCCTTTGGTGAACAGGGCTTTAAATCAAGCAGATGAAAGCTCCTTTGCCAGAAAAATCTCTGTCTGCTGCCTGAAGGTGAAAAGCCGTTGGAGTCTTCAAGAGAGAGGAGGCTGTCGTCTGCCTCAACTGCAGTGTTGTCATAGATGACTCAGCAGATAAACTAGGATTTAAGGGCATCCCACCACTTGGCGAGCAGGCTGTCTTTCACTCTTGATTGTAGTATTTCCACATAAAAATATTTGACCTAGCGCTTTGCACCCTGCCTTTCCCAAACATGCTATGTTCACTTTGCCACTAAGTTTTGCAGTTTCTGCCATCTTTCCCCAGCTCTGCATCCTAAATAATGATGCCCTGGTCTAAACCTTTACCTGCTGTTGCCTGAATATACTCATAGTGCTTCCGGGCCCCTGTCTCTGCACGTTGGTCTATCTACAGAAAATGATCTTTGAATACCTGTGCGTTCTTTTTTTTTTTCACTCTGGTGGTCTTCCTCTGCCTAAAGATTCCTAAATAACTGACTCAGAGTTGCACACATTGCGAGAGGCAGAGCTGGGACCCAAATTCAATCATTGTGATGCCAGTCGCTAGCCATAGTTTATGGCCATGAGAGCCATCTTTCTCAAAGAGTGAAGTTAAACAACTGACCTTTTGTGAAGAGGTATTTTGTAGGCCTGAAGAACCCAAGTATGCTCAACATTTTTCAAGTCTAAAAATGGATATTTAATCAGTCAATATTCATTAAGCCTTAAGAAATCTAGACTCTCAGTTGAAATGATAGAAGTAAGACTTAAAATTGGCTTAAATTCCGTTTGGTATTATTGCCTGTCCACTGGGTGTAACTGACAAGTTTGGGAGTAGGGCTGGCTCCTGGTCTGGCTGAATCTAGGTTGTGAGGACCCAGCCACCAGCTCTGTAGCTCTCAGCCTGCTTGCTTCTGTGTTGTTCCATTTCTGGAAAGATCTTTCCTTAGTGGTAGCAACACAGCTGGCAGAGCTCACAGGCTGGCAACCTACAGTAAGGAGGTGATTCCTTCCTTGCTTGTACTGGTGAAAGTTCCAGGACTGAATCTCATTGGCCTATCATGGGTCATGTGACCACATGAACCCATCACTGTCACCAAGGGAATGGGTTTTACTAATTGGCCCAACCTAGATCGCAGGCCCTTACCTGGGAGCAGGGTGAGGTTAGTGGCATGGAACCATCCAAAGCAAAAAGGACATGGGCTGGAGGAAGATAGTTCTCCGAAGGGAAATTGAAATGCTGTGACTGGGAAAAAGTGGAGAGGAAAGGGACAGAGAGTTTGGGCAGGAGAAGGCAACAAGCGTTGTTGGACCTGCTCTGTCCTCAAGATGGGGTGTGTATCATGTTGGTTAAAGAGACGTTTAAAGCCTGTTTTGCTCCCAGCTGGCAATCAGGTAGCAATTATAAGAAACATGACACAATTGGAGAATAAGTGAGAAACGTTTTCTTGAGTTTAAGGTTCACGATAAACAGCTAAACTTGGAATAGGAATTCCAAAATGGAGAAATCATTGCCTTTTTTTCCTTTATTAAATCATAACTGTGTCCATTAGTGCATTTATGGGGTACAGTGTGCTGATTTGATATATAATGTGGAATGCTTACGTCACACTGATTAACATAACCATCTCCTCGCTTACTTACTGGTTGTGGTAAGACATTTATACTCTATTCTTAATAGTTTTGAAATGTACCATTGCATTGTGCACATGAGGTGAGGTCCCACCAGATACCCTCCTCCTCTCTTCCCCCCTCCCAGCTACCCCCTTCCTATCCCAGCCTCCCCCTTCCCTCCTTCATCATCCCTCCTTTTTTCTGGACTAGTTATGTTTAACCATTTGTATGAATGTGTAGGTGATTATATGTTGATTTCATAGTAGTATTGAGTACATTGGATACTTTTTTTCCTATTCTTGAGATACTTTACTAAGAATATGTTCCAGTTCCATCCAGGTAAACATAAAAGATGTGAAGTGTGTCTCTTTTTTTATGGTTGTGTAGTATATTCCATGGTATACATATACCTTAATTTGTTAACCCTTTGAGGGTTAAAATCACAAAAGAGTCCTGCCGGGGCAAGGAGGGCCTTGAGGAGAGGGTAGAAAAGACAGGTGGTTGTCCTAGGAAAGATTTCTTCCCTTAGTGTCACACCTAAAAATGTTATATTAGATGGTAAAAAGGACTTGGCAGATGAAATTAAGGATATTATTCAAGTGATAATCTATAGCTGAACAATTCTCAGGCACTGGCTCATTGCTTCTCTTCCCTGGATGTCCCCCTTAAAAGGGGGGTGGATGGGAGGAAAGGAGGGCAACCTGGGTCTCATGATCAGACAAAGGGGGTGTGTGTGTCACTTCTGGATACAAGAGGAAGCAATACATAGCTTGGATCCTAAAATACTGAGATTTTTTCATCACCTGAGAAGTATCAGAATCATCAAAATTATTTTAATGGCCACCAGCTTCAGAATCACCGGAATGTTTAATGCTACTACAGAATCCATTGGAATCAGAGGCTAGGTGAGTCCTAGAAATTTGCATTTTAAGGTAACCTTCCTACCGGTTGACTCTGATACAGACTAACTTTGAGAACACTTGGCTTGTGAGTTCTCAAGGGGACAAATCTGGGACAGATTTTTGAAATATAGGACGTTGCTACTTGAGCTTCCGCTCAAAAGCACTTCTGCTCCCCTCAACATATTCTCCTCTACTTCTCCCCTTGATTTAATAATGCTGGTTGTACACTTCAAAATTGGCAAGTGGGCCAGTGTGAGAGTTAGTTAGGGATGAGACTGGTGTGTGGTAGAGGTATTTAAAGAAGATACGTGATGGTGGTTGGTGGAAACAAAATGACCTTAGTTCTTGGCTTTCTCTGTATCTGTATTTCAGAAGGGGATTTTTTTTTTTTTTTGAGACAGAATCTCACTTTGTCACCCTGGGTAGAGTGCTATGGCATCATAGCTCATGGCGACCTCAAACCCTCAGGCTCAAGAGATCCTCCTGCCTCAGCCTCCCAAGTTGCTGGGACTACAGGCACCCACCACAACACCCAGCTATTTTTAGAGATGGGGTCTCTCTCTTGCTCAGGCTGGTCTCCCGTTCCCAAGCCCAAGCAATCCACTCACCTTGGCCTCCCAGAGTGCTAGGCATGCAGGTGTGAGCCACCACGCCCAGCCTCAGAATGAGACTTCTGAACCAGTGGGCCATACAAAATTTGAGGATGTTTATAGAGTTTCTGGAGGATGGGTTTCAAACTTTTTGCAAATACAAATATGTGAATTTTAGGTGGAGGGATCTATGGCTTTATCAGCATTTCAAGGTGGTTTCTGATTCTGAGAAATATGAAAACCAACACCTTGGAGATTCATATTCTCAGGGACCAGGGTCTGTGAGACTTGGCCCAAGTCTTCTTAGGGGGCACTTGGATGAAGTCTGCTTCTTGTTTCATCTTTTAGTGAATTGGAGCTATAAATGCCTGAGCTGCCAGCCCAGCACCTTCCCTGTGTTTTGGGATTATAGAAATATGAAAGGAATTTGTTTTGCTGAGCAATTTTGAGTAACTTGAACTGGGTCTTTAGGGAATAAAGAAAAATCTATCAAACGGTCCTGTGCCCTGTGGCACAGATGACATTTCTTCAATCCAGGTGTCCCCTACTCCCCCAAATCAGAATCCTTGTTACCCTAAGAACAATGGGTGGTCCTGGGAGTGGTGTGCCTGATTTTTAGAGCGCCAGACCCATCACTGGGGTGATCTTTAATAGAACTCTTTGTTGAACAATGGTTTTTACCCCAGAATGTGATCACAGCTGTTTTATTTTAGCCAATGCAGCAATTCAAGCAATTAAATCCATATTCCTCTGTGGCTATTTATTTTCACGACGTACTTCTCAGTGTATTGTCATGAAAGAATTCTTTGAGACTTGCAAAGTTAAAACAGAATGGAGACATATTTTCCTTCTAAAATAGCCACATCTGCTTCAAGTTGTCTTCCTGTGTCGATGTCTCTTAAGGATATCAACTTGTGGTCTCTAGAGCTTAGGTTCAATTGGGAGAAATGAGATTTGCTTTTCAGTTTTATAGAATAAGTATTATGGTCAGTCATAACCTATTAGAAGACAGAGATCTATTTCTTTTAACAGCAAACTAACTTCAATCACAGAGCTAATGTTGGTCTTTTCCGTTGTTACAAAATTAAATCAAAAGTGATTATTTCCTGGTTGTAAAATTGTATGTGAATACGATATTTGATGTATCTGATTCTGTGACTCCATTTGCTTCCTTGTGGTTATGTATTTGGTAATTATTGAATAATTCAACAAGTATGTGTCAAACAGTGAACAAGATGGACACAACTCTTGCCCTTGCTCAATTTATATTTATGGAAATATGAAGATTAAGACAATGAAAATGGAATAGAATTATAGACTGGGATCTATAGTAGGAAGGAAAAAAAGAAGAGATGGAAATAGAAAAGAATGATGGGCACACTAATAGCCATGATTTAAGCATTATAAAATTCATACGTGTAACAAAAACATGGTATTCCCTTAATACATTGAAATAATAAAAAAAGTAAAATGACATTAATTTTAAAATTAGCTATGGAAGCAATTTTTGAAGATTGACTATTAAAGCTGAGGCTAAAAGGGACAAGGTGATTTTTTTTGGAGAGGGGACAGTCTCACTCTATCACCCCGGGTAGAATGCCATGGCATCGTAGCTCACAGCAACCTCAAACTCTTGGGCTCAAGATCCTCTTGGCTCAGCCTCCCAAGTAGCTGGGACTAGTGGTGCCTGCCACAACATCCAGCTAGTTTTTAGAGACGTGGTCTTGCTCAGGCTGATCTGGAACTCCTGAGCTCAGGTGATCCACCTGCCTTGGCCTCCAGAGTGCTGGGATTACAGGTGTGGGCCACTGTGTCCATAATCTTAAAAGAACAATTTCATATATTTATATAAATATCGGAAAAGGGGATTTCAGGCAGAGGAACTTACTCATGCAAGGGACTAGAGATGGGAAAGGCTTTGGTGCATTTGAAGAACTGCAGAGAGAGTGTCATGGAACATAATGAGATGAGAGTGGATGGAACATGAATATTAATGCTTTTACCTTATAGAAATGTGATTATCCTCTTGGGTCTGAAATTTACACTGGCATAATCACTGCCAATATACCTGCGACCTTTGGGGGATAAAGTGTGCTCCTTTCAGCCAAAGACAAGCTGTAAGTAAAAGGTGCACAGGAGTAAAAAGAAATAGTGGGATACTTTAGAGGACAGCAGATAGAACGAGTGAATAGTTTTCATTTAGCAGCACAGAATCCAGTGCCGAAAGCCGCCTGCTGAGCTCCTGAAGCCAGAAGCCAGCCAAGATGCTGGAGAAATCATTCCAGCCCTGGGGGCTACACAGAAATCTACAACTAGGAAAACTTGACAATCTCACATTGTTTGTGCTTGATCTATTGATTTCTTGTTTAACCTTGTCAATGAGTCTCAGCTATACTGAAGGAAAGAAGAGGCCGGTTTTCACTTACTTCCCTCTTCCCAAGATGTGGGCTATCCTGATGGTGATGGTAGCATGAATCACAGAGAAGGGGAGCAGGGAAGAAAAAAGGGTTAGTTTTTGTTCAATTTTCCCTGCTCTTCTTCCCCCAAATGAGTCAGGTTATTACTTTAATACATGTGGCTTATCAAAATGTTCTAAAAATACAGGGATTGGATACGATGCTATTAGATTCACTTTCGCTGAGTGCTTTATGCAAAGCCTCATGATAGGTGACTTTGGGGACATTAATACAAGTTATATACTGACACTCACTTCAAGGGGCTTGAAAACATTGGGAATAGGCCAGGTGAGGTGGCTCATGCCTGTAATCCTAGCACTCTGGGAGGCTGAGGCAGGTAGATTGCCTGAGCTCACAGGTTTGAGACCAGCCTGTGACAAAATGAGACCTCTCTAAAAAAAATATAGTGGGGTGTTGTGGCAAGTACCTGTAGTCCCAGCTACTTCAGAGGCTGAGGCAAGAGAACCACTTAAGCCCAAGAGTTTGAGCTTGCTGCAAGCTATGACACCACAGCACTCTACCTAGGATGACAAAGTGAGACTCTATCTCAAAAAAACAAAAAGTAGGAAGAGTTATCAGGTATATAAATAAGTGCTGTGATAATTCAGAGTAGAAAGAGATTATTTTTGGAAGGAGCAATCTAAAAAGATTTTATAAAGGAGAAGACATTTAAGTCATATTTTGAATTATTTGGATGAGAGATGTGAGCTGGAGGGAATCTCAGGGAATCTCAGGCAGAGGGAACATAGACAGGGGCAGCTAGACTTGGTCATTACTATATGAACCTACTGAGGGGAAATGGGTTCTGTTAAAATGAAGACAGTCAAGGTCTATCCCCAGAAATTCTGATTCCGAAGGCCAAGGGTAGGGCCTAGAAATCTGAAAGTTAAAAGCACTGCTAATTAATCTGATTTGTAAGGACCACACTTGGAAGATTGTTGGTCTAGAGGAGAAAGGTATGAATACCTGTTGAAGGGCATTAATGTGGGATGAACTTGGAAATGTTGGTAGGAGGTATGTGTACAGAAAAGTCTTGAATTCTAGATACTTCATTTTGCAGCATATCTACTTTTTTTTTTTTTCTTGAGCAGCTGCTATAAACTAGATCCTCAAAAGAACTTGGTGGGAAAGTTGTTTGGTCTCATTTAAGATGAGGGCACCTAACCTAAGGCAAGGATAACTGGTGTGTTCAAGGATGTAAGCAAAAAAGGTGGGATTCAGATCCAGATGGTCCAATTGCTAATGGGTAAAGGGGGCACAATGTGGTCAGAACTGAGATTTGGAATGATAATTGGTGGCTGTATCATGAAAGAAACGAAACTGATGAGTGGGCAGAGTAGTGTGTACAGAAACAGAAGGTGACAAGAATTAGGTACAAAGGATCCGTGTGTTGGAAGAGAGGTGAGAATTGCCAGTTGTTTTGTTTGTTTGTTTGTTTTTTGAGAGATTGAATGGCACAGTGTTGAGTGGGGCAACCACACTTCTCAGTCTCTTGAGATTTCAGCAAGGTAGCAGATGTCTCACATAACCACTTTTCCCTTCCAGACGCTTGAGTACTTGGCTGTTGTGACTGTTGTATTTGCTCCCAAGTCATACAGCAAAATGTTGATATCAGACCTCCTAAATTCAAATAACACATTACTTTCTGAGTATTCTTGGGCTAGTTTTTAATTCAATCCTTAGTATTCGTATCTGTGATTTGGAGAGGTAATAACCTCTTCCAACAATAGATAAAGAATTTAAATGAAGTAACATCCAAAGCCACTTTGGGTACAGAATAAGCACTCATTGCATGGAGGGATATACAGCTAGTGCTACTTTTTACACTTTTTTTTGACTTTTATTCTTCCAATCTCTAGGCCTTGTGAAATTTGGATGCATCTCTTGCTAGGGTTACAATCCACAGTGAAATTCTCTCATTCACTGTTGAGAGAATTTTCTGCATCCACTGTCCTTTGAAGAGCACAATGATAGTGATCAAGGAGCAATTTTATTGCTTTTGCAGCATCTAAGAAGTATAAAGTGCATACTCAGGCTGGTGAGTCAGTCTTAGAAGGGAACTCCAGTATTAAAGAAGCAACCTATTGTTGCAATCACATCAAACTTGGGTCTTACAATGGCAGTGCAAGCTCCATCATGGGCAGCATTTCCTTCTCTACAGGTGAGCAAGGCACTCACCTAAATGGAATTTCAAGAGAGGCAGAGAATATTTCCTTAATCATGCTGCTTGATGATGGCTCTTTGGCTGTTATGGAGGTCACTTTGATATGAGTCCATACATTTAATGACTATAAGTGGATCTCCTATTACTGTTTTCCTCTCCCCAACAATGTAACACGTCTATGTTTGAAGACTCTTCCCAATATCCTCTTTGGAATTGGCACCATTGCCTATATAAAGGCAGTTCCAAGAAGGCTGGCTCCCAACAAGGCTGGCTGTGAAGAAAATAAGCTAGATTATTTAAAGAGCAGCTTTGCATGATGAGGAGGGAGGCTCTACTTTGGAGTTCTAGATTTATGGAGACAAAAGAATGGGACTGAGCCAGATATTTAGACCATGGGGAAGAATGATCCAGGTGGAAAGAAGGGTTAGTACAAAACTCGTGAGCCCTTTTCCAGGAAAAAAATGTATTTGAGGAATGAGTGAGCCTGTGGATTGTGATCCTAGCACAAGATGCATCTAGTTCTGTCTGCTTTTGCACAGTGAGCAAACAAGAGGATGGCACGAGAGGATGAAGAAATTTCCTTCAGGGCTTTGAAGTCCATGATTTCCTTCTGAGCAGAACTGAGGGCATTAAAGATTTTTGAGCAGAGCTTTAAGATATTCTGGTTTTTGTTTTTAAAAATCATTTCTGATCTGTTAGAAAATAGAGGACAGAGGACCAAAGTAGTGGCAGAGAGTCATTCAGGAGGTTCTAACTGTCACGTAGTAGAACACAGTAGATGCTTAGTGAATTTTGTTAAAACACCTATGTAATTTGTTTCCCATTTGGACCTGACTTGAAAACAATTCTAGATTATTCTCAACTTAGTTGTGTATGTGAGAATAAGTCATCACAACCTCTGAAGAGTCAAAGGCTCTTCCTGACACTTCTGAAAATGGCTTCAGAATTCTGAAAAGAAGCTCCCAGCTTTGTTGGCCTCAGTTCCTGTGCGTGGATGTGGAAAGTTCTCGGCAGCTCGGTCTGTTCAACCTTAGAGTACTACAGAACAGCTTAAGAGCACATTGAGGAAAGTGAAACGCCTGTTCTCTTCAAGAAGGGAAACTTCAGTCAGCAAAAGGACATTTACTTAAAGAATAATGAAACCAAGCTGAAGTCATGTATAGAGTGCTGAAGTGTTAAATCTTTATATCTTAATAAAGACATGGGGGAAAGAGTGATGAGGAGATGAAAAAAAATAGAATAACGAAACCAGAGATAGAGGAGCATGGTGGGAGGGGGTGTGGGGAAAATGAAAACCAGAAACAAGTCCTTAAGTATCACAGTTTCCACCAGGAGTTGGGTCAGGTGTGGGGGGATGTGAGGACAAGGGGGGCCCCTGTCTTCATCTTGCATTAGGACTCAATAATGGACATGACCTCCCCACACCCAAGGAGCTTACTCAGCACCAGACAGGGACTAAGCTAATTTGGAAACTCCTGACGCTCTTAAAGTAATTTCGAGTCAATTTGGCCAAGGGCACATTACTGCCAATGGTGAAGTCATTTGGTCAAATGCTACAGCTAAAGGAAACAAATGAAATTTAAGCAGTATATTGGACTCCCCAAGCGAAACTCCTAAGGTAGAAAATGAACACCAACTTTCAGAACCTTCCCTCTTTTCAGAAACCCATGGAATTGATGAAATCCAGCTCGCTCTCCCCAGTTGACCTCCCTTTTCCTTTTTTTCACTGCAGGGCTGGGATCGAGAATCAGGTTTATAAAAGTTGTTATCTGAGCCTGCTTTGAATCACTTCATTCTTACTGCCCACAGACAATAAAACAAGATCAATGAATAGAAGTTATAGGAAAGTATATTTTAACTCGGAGCTGAGAAGCATGCTTTAGTAATTATATCTACCCAACAATGGAACAGACTTCTTTGTAGCAATAATTATAATAATACAAGGTTAACATTTTTTTTTTTTTTTTTTTTTGAGACAGAGCCTCAAGCTGTCCCCCCTGGGTAGAGTGCCGTGGCATCACAGCTCACAGCAACCTCTAACTCCTGGGCTCAAGCGAGTCTCCTGCCTCTGCCTCCCAAGTAGCTGGGACCACAGGCGCCCGTCACAACGGCTGGCTATTTTTTGGTTGCAGCTGTCATTGTTGTTTGGCGGGTCTGGGCTGGGGATTTGAACCTGCCACCTTAGGTGTATGTGGCTGGCGCCTTAGCCGGTTGAGCTATAGGCGCCGAGCCAAGGTTAACATTTGTTGACCATACACTGTGTGCCAGACACTGGCTAAATGCTTTACAAATATTGGTCCACAGCATAGCTTATTTTCCAGATGACAAAACAGGGGTGTAGAAGACTTAAAATCCTGTGCCTATGGTCACACAATTATTCAGCACTATTATCATCTATGAGGTAGAGGCAGTCTTTGATAAAGGGACCATATGTTTTAGTGAATGAAGGACTGAATTGGGTTAAGTTCAGGAAATGTTTTTGGAAAGGTGCTATGGCATAATGTTAAGCATTTTCAGAAAAGCAAAGACCAATATGATCTAGATCATGGCTGGATTATCTTTCCATATTAATAGGAAAAACTCATCAGATACTTTATAATTTATAAAATTAAACATTGACAAGGCTCCAGAAAAATGTGGTGGGAGCATTTGATTGCATCTTCGGGTGGAAAAGAATTCAGAAAGGCTTTTTGCATAAAGTAGCATTTCAATTGATGATGGAAAGATGACGTGGGGATGTTGAAGATAGACTGGGCACCACATGAGCTGTTCTGAGCTATGAAGTTTACCTTTTATTCAGCAGGGTATGAAGAATTTATTAGTGCTTTTTCTAGTAGAAGATGATCTAATGAAGAGACCTTGTTAAAAGAAAGAGTGGAGGTCAGAGGGCCCTGGATTTTGGTGGCATGAGGAGAGAAGGTGGGGCAGGTGGTTAGAATGACATTTCTAGAGGCAGAATTGTTTACAAGTAGGAGATCATAAAGAGGATAGAGCCTGTGATATTTCTTATGTTTTGAAACTGGTTAGCTTGGAGGATGATGGTGCCATAAATTAAGGAAAGAGGGAATTTGGGGACTTGAGGGCCAGGAGAGAGAGGGAGAAATGAGATCCGATTAAGGATTCACCATCCATAGGGCTCCTGGAAAAAAATTTTTTTTTCTTTCCTGGTTTCCAGGCAAGGCAGGTGTGAGTTAGGGGATGGCTGTATTCTTTGTGTGGCTAGCTAATATTAGTTGAAGTGTTAGCAAGGGCTGCCACCTTAAAAGTCTGTGATACTGGGGTGCAGTCATGAACAAGATAGCTTCAGTCCTTGCTCCCAGGGAACTTCCATTTTTGTGAACAGATACTGTCTGTATTATTACATCAGTAATTAGTAAATTACACTTGTGGTGAGTGCTAAGGACCAAGAATGTTAGGAGTGTGTGTTGCCTCTAACTAGGACTGGGTCAGTCTTCTGTGAAAAATGAAAGTCAAGTTGATACATGGGTAGTAAGTAGTTTAGTCCTGGCATACATGTTTTGAGTGCTATGGTTTTTTTTTTTTTTTTTTTTTTTGAGACAGAGCCTCAAGCTGTCCCCCTGGGTAGAGTGCCGTGGCATTACAGCTCACAGCAACCTCCAACTCCTGGGCTTAAGCGAGTCTCTTGCCTCCGCCTCCCAAGTAGCTGCGACCACAGGCGCCCGCCACAATGCCCGGCTATTTTTTTTT
>CAUYTI010164062.1:0-15784 GCA_963575145.1 Galago senegalensis
CTTTTTTTGCAGTTTTTGGCCAGGGTTGGGTTTGAACCCACCACCTTGGGCATATGGGGCCAGTACCCTACTCCTTTGAGCCACAGACGCTGCCCCAATCTGAATGCTTTCTATTCTTGTTTTTCACCCCCAAGTGTATATAATACTTCTTCTATCTTTAACCACTAATTGTGTATTGTTGCTGTAACTTTTGCAGTTTGAGGTGAGACAGGTAAAGTAGCATAAATTTCTTTTTTATTCTCCACAATTTCACAGATAAAAGATTCATTCTCACCATAGATTTTAGCAACCTCACCATACATTTTTTTCTGTTTTTATTAAGTCAAGCACTTTTATCTTTTCACATAATGGAAGCACATTACAGCTTCTTTGGGGCATAACTGAATTACCAGCATCACTGCTCTTGCACTTTGGAGCCATTATTACTAAGTACAATAAAGGTTACTAGAACACAAATATTCCCACGTGACAATAGATCTGACAACTGGGAGGGCTAGTAAGTGACTAAAGGCACTTGGAGATGCTGGACAAAGGGATGATGTATGTCCTGGGCTGGGGCAGGGCAGGACAGGACAGGCCAGTGCAAGATTCCAAGTTGTGTTAAGGACAGCAAACAATGTAACACTTTTGAATTGTTTATTTCTGGAATTTTCCATTTGATATTTTTAGATCATGGTTGAATCTGGATAACTGAAACTGGGGAAAACAAAACCCTCAGCAAATTCTCACTCCCCACACTATCTGATTAACGTTATTTCCTCTCACTCTCTTGGGGGAATTATTTCCAGGATTCTTATTTATTTGTATAGGTTCCTTTTCACAAAATGGCAAGTACAAATACTGCTTTCTTATTTTTTTTCTTTATTACAAAATGGTGGAGTATTATTAGAACCTTATCTTTTTTCACCAAATAATATAACTTAGAATCCAACTCATAACAGTTTATAGAGATTTTGTGTGTTTATTTATTTGTTTGTGCCTCCACAGAAATCCAGTGTGTTCAGTTGTTTCCAATAATTGTTATGGAAAATAATACCTTTGTGAATACATTTGTTTATATCATACATAATATTCGTGAAGTTGTGTCATTGTCTTAGTCCATGTGAGTTGCTATAGAGGAATACCTGAGTTGAGGCAATTTATTACATTAAAAAAGAGGTTTATTTGGCTCATGGTTCTGCAGGCTACAAGAAGAATGGTGTCAGCTTCTGCTACTGATGCTCAGGAAGTTTCCACTCATGGGGGAAAGAGGAAGGAGAATTGAGGTGTGTTATGGTCACATGATAAAAGAGAGAAGCAAGGAAGAGAAGGGGGGAGGTTCTAGACTCATATTTTAATAATCCATTCTCACAGGTACTAACCACAACAAGCCCTGATTCATTAGCAAGAGGATGGCACCAAGACATTCATGAGGGATCTGCCCCTATAACCCAAACACCTCCCACTAAGCTTCACATTCAACATGAGATTTGGAGGGGACAAATGTACTAACCATATCAATCTTTGGGACAAATCACTATTTGTATATTCAGTTAAACCCTAAAAGTAGGGCCGTACTGTTTAACACTCTCACCAGCATTATAAGAGAGTATCTGTTTCTTCACAGCTTTACCAACGGTATGGTGCCGGGCTTTTGAATTTTTACCACTTTTCATAGGTGAAAGTGATATCTTGGGATAGTTTTCATTATCCCTTTTTAAAGAATGAAAGTAATTAAGTAATATATTTGAAGTTGTTTCGCATATCTGCTTTCTATTAACCTTCACTTTGCCCTTTGAATCAACTGGGGGATTTGGTGGTCTTTTTTCATTTGTTAAGAGTTCTTTATATAATATTCCTGTATCTGCGATATATGTTGTAAATATGTTTTCCAGGTTTTCATTTTTCTTTTGACTTTGTTCATAGTATTTTTTCCCACAATAAATTTTTAAACACAGTTGACTGCAACATTGTTTTATTGAATCTTGATTTTGACTCATACTTAAAAGAGTTTATCTGAAATCAGCTTAAAAATAAAATTATATTTTCTTATTATAATCATAATAGCAGTACTCTTTTGAAAGTAAAGCAGGTCCAATTACTAGCATCCCTAACATTTGAAATGTAACCCAGGGATGTCCCAGGAAAAGACAGACATGTAGTTACTTGTTTACAGGTATTATTTTCTTTAAAATTTAGAGCTAATATTTATAGTATTTATTTTCTTTCTTAACATTTTAACCCTTTTAAAAACATAGATCTTCTGTTTTCTCAATCTAAAATATCTTATCACCCCATTAGCAACAATAGCATTACACTATTCAGCAAAAGGAGGCTGTATTTTTAGATATTTTCATTTTATAGTACAAATGTATAATATTCTACTCTGCTCCTTCAGGTTCACTGATTAAAGAAAGAATGAGGAGCAACATACGTCTATTTATGCTGCCTATGAATTGAGCTCCAAATCTTTGTTTTTACTTAATCACTAACAATTAATGCTCTGCCAAAAGACATGATTAATCATTTTTAATTATTCTAAATGGCAGCACTAGAATAACCTTCTATAATTATCATCAGTTAAAAAAAAACTCAAAATAAATGCAACCATCCACATTAGAGCCAAATTAATTTTAATGGGGAGAAAGAAATTAATTCCTACTGGGAGTTTAATTGTACTGATGCTTTACTCATGTCATTAATTCTCGAGAGCGTTCAATATAGTCCATATTAGTATCCTCATTTAACAAAGGCAGAAACTGAAGCCCAAAAGTTAACTAATCTGTCCAAGATAGAAAGTTAGAAGTGAGTGAGTAGGGATGGATATAAACTCACCCACTTCAGCTTTCTATCTTGGACAGTAAAAAATACAGGATATAAAAGTCAAGACTGCATGATGCCAACAACCATTCTTTTCTACAATTCTTTGTTACCTCAAATGAGAAATAAATTGCTAATTTTTCTAGGAACTTCTTAGAAGACATTATAGCATTTTTACTTACTTGACTGCCATATTTCAGCAATGTAGCACTAAGCTCCCATGAAACCAAACTATCACTCTACACACAATTTAAAGATTGAATTTATATTCCAGTAAATCCAAGCACAACCAATCACAGAATATAAATTTACATTCAATCATGCTGATAATCTTCCAGATTAGCTCTCCTGTGGGTATTTGATATTCCTATATAGGGGAGTATATGCCTGTAATTTAGAGCCCTCTCCCCCCACTTTGTTGTCATCCTTACAAGGGATCGGTGTTCTTGGTACATGGAGTTTCTGTAAAGGCTTCTTTCAGTAGATCATTGAGGGATGGACTCACTTCTTCTCAGGGTCTGAGAAATTAAAGGACATGCATAGCCTCAGGCCCTCATTTTGAAAGCACTATCCACTGCTTATAAAATGACAAAAGAAGCAGCAAAGCCAACCCTTTATTTTCCTACCTTGGACTTCTATCTGTTTAGTAATGCCGTGACATTTCTATCAAGTTTTCTCCATAAGGCCCTTTCAGAACACAAATAAAAGAATGAATGCAGGAGCCGAGCTTTCTCCAATTCAACTTTCAGCTCTGTTAGTTTTCAATACCAGAAATGTATTTAAAACTGGATAAGGTTTGTTAACTCTTATATGCCACTGTCACTCATTCAGATAGAAGAGAATAAAACTATATATGTGATAAGATTTGCAATTCAAATCAAACCATTTCACTTTGAAAATATAGTGTGTTCTGAGTCAGCGAAGACAGATAGGGAAGGCAAGAATAGGCTTTTAAATTCTTCTTTAGTAATAATATTGTAGTTGGTGTTCATAAATTCTAGGTCTGTAATTTTGGTATAGTCTTTAGAGTATATTATAATGAAGATTTCCTGATGAGATATGCTTTAAATTTGATTATAACTGTACTCTAGCACACCATTTATTAGCTAAATGTGTTTTTGAATGAATTTAGGTTTTTTAAAGCATAAAACCCAAAGCAATAAAACTACTCTAAATTTTTTCAAATGTTTGTATATTGTAAATAATGTTTTTTAGGCCTCATCCATAATTTTTTGCACAAATTGAGATTCCACTAAAGAAGCAAAGGTAACTAAACTGGTACAATTAGCATCTTTCAAAACATAATACAAAAAAAAAGAAGAATAAACTCTTTTCTTAACTGTTAAGCTAAATTTTGCTGCCTGTCACTCAAACAGTGTTATTTTAATAATTTTATAAGGAGCTTAGCCCAACTACTTCAGCTTACTTTAACTTGAAAAAAAAATCAACAGTTTTTGAATCACAAAAGTATAAAAATGCATTTGAATAATTTAGCTTTATTTAAATTTCTATAATGAAAAGCACAGCACAACAAATGCTTCCAAGTTTTGTGCTTGAGTAGCAACTAGGTGATAGATTATGCATCTTTAGGAAAAGAATGAAAGCAATATGAATTCAGCACATATCTACTGTGGAAATGGTGCGAGTCTAGCTTCAGTAGGGATTTATAGTTTAATGAGATGTAAATCATAGAAGCAGCATTATTATGATGCTAATTTTTCCAAATCTAACAACTATCAACCTGACCCATATGAGAGGTCAATAAACAGCCATGTTTACACTTCACAATCTGTTCAGTGTGAGTGACTTGCCCAGTAGTGGGCATCAGATTCTTTCTCCCAGCAGTTCAGTGTTTTGATGTGTAGAGGAATGTTACAGGATATGACTAGTGATTGAAGCAGGCAGATATCAGCCTTCAATGAAAAGAAAGCATGGGACTTTCCCTGACTCTTATTCCTACTTTCTCTGAGGCTTACTTAGTAGAACAACTTCTTTTTAGATTCTGTGAGGTTACCCAATAGATTTTACTAATTTTCCTAATTATATGACTTCATTAGTTATTGTCATTTGCAACTAAAATAACTTCTGCAGAAAGTCTCGCTGTTTAACTTTTTCTGCTAGATGTCTTATTTTCAATGCAAAAGCTTCATAGAACATACATGACTCTCAATACAACGGTTAGGTGATATTTACTATATATATATATGAATATTTCATCCCCAAATGATATACAAATTGAGTATTCCAAACCTGAAAATCTGAAATGTTCCCTATCTAAACTGTTTGAGCACAGGCATGAGGCTCAAAGGAGATGCTCATTGGAGCATTTCTGGTTTCAGATTTTCACATTAGGTACATGGTGAATGAAGAAGTATAGTGTAAATCTTCCAAAACCTTAAAAAACTCTGAAATCCAGAACACCCCTGATAAAAGGTACTCAGCCTATATGTATTTTTAACAAAATTATATGTGAAATATTTCTAGGGTTATATTATAAATTCAGTGGATAGACCACTCAAGTTATGTTTAGACATTTTGAAAACATAACATTTTGAAAAGCATGTAAAAAGTCAAAAAAAATGGGACTGTGCCTCTTGGGTGTCACTGGTGCTAAGAGAGGCCAGTACACTACACAAAGCCATCATAATTGGCATTTGAAAGATGTTTTAAAAATTTAGCATTCTAATGCACTGCTACTTTGCAGTATTTTAGTTACATTTTTAGAATTTAGTTAGAGGTTTGGGTTGCTATATAAATTACTCATTGTTCCATTAAAAAAAATGAAAATTGCTCTCCTCCTTTCCCCACACAGTTTACCTGTAAATATTGGAAGTTTTAATTTACTAGATGAAATAACACAAATACAAAGTTGAAAGTGATGTATTCCACAAGGAGGATAGAGTAATGCTATGAGAATTTCAGAGGAAAAGATAAAATGATGCTGATACCCTGTAGGTGATCTTTGAAATCAAATCAAAGAGTGAACTTTGTGACTAAACTTTTAAAAACATCTGGATAAAGGGGGCGGAGCAAAATGGCAGACTAGAGACAGCTTCCGTGCAACTAGGCATGGTGAGATTAGGGAGAGAAGACTCCAGGCACTTCTGGCTAGTGGACTCTACCCAGAAATATACAATCAAGAGCATAAGGAGGCAGCAGGAGACTTCAGGACCCCAAGAAGAGGAGAAAAGCAGTGGAGAAGCAGCCAAGAGCTTGTGATCAGTTAGAGTCTGGCTGGCTGCGGTGGCTGCAGGGGTGGAAGCTGCCACAGTAGTGGCAAGAGTTTGCAGATGGGGAAGACCTTCCCTGTGGGCTTTTTGTTTGTTTGTTTTGGATTTTTTTTTGGGGGGGGGACTTGGGCACTTGATTGAGTTACCTTGGGAGACCTTGGGTGAATGAACAAGTGACTATGAACAGTGCCCAGAGGCTGGGACTGAGCTACCAAGGCAGAAGGAAGCTTTCATTGTTTGGCTGCAGACCAGGTGCCACCTGATAAGCATGCAGTCACTTCTAGAGAGATCTGAGAGACACGCTTTCCTGGGAATGTCACTGCTTAGCCAAGAGACATGGTTGGTGTCTATTAAGTGGGCTGGGGAGAGATTCAGGCTCCTAACCCCATGGCGTTTGAGGGCTATGAAGTCAACAGAGGCTTCCAGTCTCCATCTTATACAACTGTATCAGAATTGGGATTAGCATTTCATATCCCATTTTTTTTAACATTCCTAAAATATCTACTCTAGAGAGTCTATTTGACCCTTTTTTATTATATGACTCAATGTACATCTATGGTATAATAACATAAAACACAGTAAAATGAATCTACAAATGTCTGAAACAATGTTGCCTCTGCAGTTTTCTCTCAGATGGCTTTGGTTTCATAAAATGAATAAATTGATACATCTTGGAAAATGTATAGACTTCCATTCTCCATAATTATTATTGTTTTTATAAACAAAAGCAAGTTAAGTTATAATTTCTGATAATTAACTGAAGTGAGGAAGCACTGTTTCCAATTAACTGCAATCCACTACTTTGATGACTGCAGAGAGTAGAGATGTTTTATACAAATTTAAAATTCTAATTTCAGAATTTCCCTTGATGAATGGGTCACCCATGTATTTAAGTTATTATGATTTAGTCTTTATGGTAGACACTACTAAGCATCAGTATCTCGTTTTTTTTTCCTTCCTGGATGTAAGTGAAGAGTATATGTTCCAGTCCGCTTACAAGTTAGGTGGGCAATGTGAATAGCTGTAGTCATTGGAATATAAACATACATAATGTATCACATTTCTCGAACAAAGTGTAACCCTCTACACAATCCTGAAGTACCTCCCTTCTACTGTAACAAAAGCACTGGTTTCATATTGAGATGGAATTGTTACTTAGGATCCAGGTATCCCAGATCATGGAGTTACTCATAACAGAGAGATCTAGTGCTATTGAAAATTGTGACCCTAATGTGGAGAGTGTGTGAGTGACAAGTTTGCACTGTGTAAATCACTAAAATTTTGGTCTTATGGGCTATTGCAACAGAACATAGCTCATCCTGAACAATATATTCTCCTGTGTAGTTTGTTAGAAAACTTGACTGGCCTTCATTTAATTATAATTTTAAGTAACAAGGAATAAATTGACATTGTAGTTTTATTATCTGTGAGTTTTATTGAGTCATTGAACGTTCATTGAATGCTTATTAAATGCCAGAGATTAAAATTAGGAAATAGAAAAGCATAAGATAATTTCTTATTTCTGGAGGATCACAGCCACTGATGCAGAAAAAAAGAGTATTTAAATGTCATTGTAATTTAATTTGTTAAGAGAAATGATAGAGATATGCAAAAACTCAATATGGGAATCCTTAAGAAGAATAACTAATGTGAACGAAAATTCCTGGAGGAGTTAAACACTGATCCATACCTTTAAGAATGGTGAAGTATTTATACTCTATACTTAATAGAGTTGACAAGTACCCTTGCAATATGAACCATAGGAATGGTCCGTTTACCCTCCTTCAATCAAATCTCCCAATGTCTTAACACAATAATAAAGTAAATGAGGTGAAGACTATATTAACTACTTTGATGTAAGCATTCCAAGTTGTATATAAAATCAGCACATTGTACCCCAGAAAGGCACTAATGTGTATGTGATCTATGTGTTTATGACTTAATAATAAAAAAAAAAAAGGTGACATAAAAGAGGGAGGGAAAATGCAATAGGAATAATCTTCCCCTAGAGAGAGAACCTGCGTAAAGGTAACGAGGAAGAATACAGTGAAGAAAGAGAATTATAAGCAGTCTGATATTGCTCAGGTAATACTTAAAGGCATGGACTTGTGAAAGATGGAGCGAGAGACGTTATCAGGGAAAGCTCGAAAACGCATGCTTTTCCAAATTCACAGGTAGTCATTAAATGATTTTGGTCTGGTTTGGTTGGATACCATAGGTAAAGGACAAGCCAGAAGGAGTCTTGTGGTAGAAGTGACAAAAGATGAAGGGCTTTAAGGAGTTGCAGGAGATACAGATTATGGAACATAGAATATCACTACTTAATTTGAAACCTAGGCATTTCCACTTTCTAAGCTTATGACATAGATAAGTGCTATCTCTATACCTTAATTTCTTCATTTGCAAATTTGAAATAGTGATTTTAAAAATCTCTTTATAGAACTCTACCTAACAAATGGAAACAATGTAACCCAACCATTGTACCCTCAGATTAATCTGAAATGAATAAAAATCTCTTTATAGAGTTATTATAAATTTTACATGGAATAATGGCTTAGCCATTTTAGCAGACATATAGAAAAATAGGTGGATTTTAAAAATGGAGGAGGGCAATTGATTCCTAGCTGAGTAATAGTTACATGATTAAAGAAAACCTACTCTATTTTCAGATAATGGTAAACATTCTGATTCTGGAAGATTTGACCTCTTTATGCAAAGAGAATTTGCTGGTTTACTTTTTAAGTTTTTACCAGGCATCAAGCATTATAGTTATGCATAGTTTAATGACTGGTGGACACATTCTGAGAAATTCATCTTCAAGCAATTTCATCACTGTGAAAACACCATAGATGTTTGTAAGTTTAGTACTTACATAAACCCACATGGTATAGTTTACTATACATCTGAACTGTATGATACGGCCTATTGCTCCTGGGCTATGCACTGGAATAGCATGTTACTCTACTGAATATGATTAAGCAATCATAACACAATGGTATTTCTATGTTTAAATATATCTAAACATCGAAAAGGTACAGTAAAAAAAGAAGGCAGAAATGATTAAAAGAAAAAGTCCACCTGTATAGGCACTTACAATGAATGGAGCTTAGAGAAGTTGCTCTGGGTGAGTCAGTGAGTGAGAGGTGAGTGAAGGTGAAGGGTGCCCTAGAACATTACTATATACTGTTGTAGAATTTATAAGCATTACACGTGGGCTACACTAAATTTGCTAAGCAGTATTTTTCTCTCTTCAACATTAGTCTTAGCTTACTGTAACTTTTTGACTTTGCAATTATTTTTATTTTTTTAAACTTCTGACTCTTGTAATAATGCTTAGTTTAAAACACAAACACATTGAACAGCTGTACAAAATATTTTCTTTCTATCCTTTTCCTGTAGTTTTTTTTTCTATTTTTATTTTTTTTTTTTTTACTTTTTAAACTTATTTTTGTTAAAATTTAAGACACCAACACACACGTTGGCCTAGACCTACATAGAGTCAGGGTCATCAAGATGTTAGGAACTTTTCAGCTCCATCATATCTGATGGGACTGTCAATGGATGTGGTCCATTGCTGATGTGTTATGTAGCACATGACTGTGAGTAACATATAGGTGATGGTTGATAACAGGAAAGTGGAAGGCATTCCAAGGAAAGAACATGTACAGAGTAATGAGAGGTGAACTGATGATGGAACTTATGGAAAACCATATTTAGGGAAGATGAAAATATATGAGTTTAAGCTATAGTTTTGGAAGAAATAGTATAGAGTTCAGTATCATAGAAATTAAGAAAATAAATTTTAACTTATCAATTGTTGGTAAATAGAATCATTGGATCCTTCATGATCCAAACCCTCTCTCCCAACTCTCATTTTCTAGAATTGAATTTCTAGGTTTTAGTGCCATTGTTAGGATAGTCCTCGATATCAGAATCTTACTAAGGTGTCAAAGGAAATTTGGGGAAACAATAGATTGAGTAAATGTGGTATCCTTTGCTATTTGAACTTGAAGTTTGGACGTTGTAACCTAATAGATTAAAAAGAATGTACACTTTTGTCTGAAATATTTCATATATCCAAAATAAATTAGGGCCATGTCCATAAAGAAAATATTTGTATTTTTCCTGATCATTTAGTCAGGGAAGACAATAGTTTTTCAACCTTGCTTATGTGAGTAAGCATGTTTCAGTATTTAGAAACACACTTGTCCATAGCAATTAGAACCTTTCACAAAGATCATCTTAATCTGTAATGAAAGTGATAACTTAGATTGCCATTTGCCTTATTCTGGACTTATTTCTCAATAACTCCAAAACAAGAGCAAGAAAAAATGGTGTTCTTCATGCCACTTGATCATGTAAGAGACTCAGTCCCTTGAGTAAAGGAGTTGAATCTTTGGTATAATTATGTCTTTTTTGCATAAATATAAAACTGAGTGTAGTATAACAGCTGAATGTTTGGATAAAAATAAAGAAAAATACTTACTTGACTCCATGTTTATCAACAAAATATTTTATTTTTAAACATGTTTTTGGGTTGCATTGATTAATGCTAGACAGAAATAAGCAGTAGTTGAAACCTGAAGAATAGCATTTATTAATTTGAACATAATTCATTATGGAATTTATTTAAACTCACATTGTGAATTAATATATATCTGTATTGAGTATATGCATCTGTATGTGTGTAAAGGTATTTATATATAGTGACTTGTTATTCACGCATGTACATACATCTAATAAGTTTCTATCTTATTCCTTTGTAAAACTCCTTTCTAAAACTCCAGCTGTAATATTCATTAGGTATAAATATCCCATTATCTGTCTAAAAGGAATAGTTTTATCTCTTCTGGAAAAGAAAATGTGAATTTATAAGTAGTGGAATTGTCAATGAACTTACATTTTGCTAATCATAGGACATGTAAAATTTGGCATATGCCCCATGACTTAAATTCCGATGCTTGGCAAAGCCTAAGGGCAAAGTTGACCTTGGCTGGTTGTATGGAAATCTTTTTGCAATCTGCAATGTCTGAAGTTACTTTTTTATGTTTCCATTAATGTTGCCCTATTGTAAGATTTAAGAGAAGGTTTATTTTATTATTGCCTATCCACATTATGGAACCTGATTTGCATAAAAGGATAAATAGTAGATTTCCCTTCCACCAATACATTATTTACATTGGAAGAGAATTTCCAACTCAAATTTCCAGTTAAAGCACTTATTTACATACACAGCTCTTCCTTATTTTTTTTGTTTCAAACCTTCCTTATTTCCATATGAATAATATTTTTCTAAGACTGATATTGTGTATCTACAGCTATTTTATATAATACTGATAATTTTATTTAATAAATAATTTGCTTAAGATTTTTCAGTCACTGTAATTTTTAAAGCAGCAACAAAAGCCTATAACTACATTTTCTCCTCAAGTGTCACATCTGAAGATTAGTTTGTTCTCAGAACAATAGTTGAAATTATCATAATGGGAATGAGAGATAATAAGAATAATAAATCCTTAGTATAATGCAAATCTAAAGTTTCTGAATATCTCATCCTTTCATTTAATGCCAGAGACATATTTTTAGGTAGTGCAAAAGAAAACACTATTTTTAGTTCTTATAAAGTATGCATGTTAACTTATTTCCTTCCTTCTGTGATATAAATAGAGAATATAAACTTAACTCTTTTAAAGTAATAACATGCCATGCTATGTAACGGCGTGCAATATCAAATGTTTTTTAAGCACAAAGTTTACCTCTTTAAGTTACAAATAGGAATAAAGCAAAATATCACTAACTTATTCATAGTTCAGGAGGATGGAACAATGGCTGTATTACAGTTTAACTGTCTATATTATTTTCTTAAATTTTATTCACTCAGTGGCCACAAATATTTAATGAACTCTACTATGTATCACACACTAATCTATGTATTGGATATATAGTCATGAACAAGAAAGTAAAACTCATATTTCTCAGGAAATTTATGTTCCAAGAGCATATGGGCATCCAACTCATAGATTATATGCAAATGCTACATCATTTTACATCAGAGACTTGAGCACCTGCTGATTTTTGTACCTGTAGGAGGTCTTGGAAACAATCTCATATGGTTACCAAGAGATGATTATACCTTTTAGCAACAAAATAATCTTAATTTCTCCCTCCCATCCTTTGTATCATGCTGTCCATTCATTCTGCTTATACACAGGCAATATCTATGTTGTTGCCATAGTTATCATCTTCAGCAAACTGTTATTTATTAAATCAAACGCCCATAATGAGAATGAAAACTTTTATTTTGCCTTCACTTAAAAAATATACTGCATAGAGGGAAATATGATATACAGGTTGAATCTCTCTTATTCAAAATTCTTGAGGCCAGAAGTGTTTCAGATTTCAGATTATTTTGGATTTAGGAATATATAGGTTTATACTATCCAGCTGAGCACGCCAAATCCAAACAGTCTAAATCAGAACTATTCCAATGAACATTTCCTTCAAGTGCCAGGTTGGCACTCAAAACATTTCAGATTTTGGATCACTTTGGATTATGGATTCTCAGATTTGGGATACTCAGTCTGTCTAAATAAAATAAATGGAGTAAGAGAGCCACTAGGTGGGAATGCTGGCTTAGATGGGATCAGGGAAAGCCTTTCCCAGAAGAAGACATCTGGAGTAAGACCCAAGTGATGAAAGGCAGGCACCCATGGGGAAATCTCTAGGAAAAGAATCCCAGGCATAGAAATAGCAAGTGTAAATGCTCTAAGGATAAACATCCTTGTGCCTGTGAGGAAATGAATGATCAGTGGGCTGATGCATAGTCATTGAAGAAGAGATTTTGTCAAATAAATAGGCCTGGACCAAGAAAAACAATTTACATATATGCGACGGATTTTTTATTTTATTCTGACTCTGTTAAAGTCTATATTTAAGATGTCATTCTGCATACTGTGTAGGAAATTACTGCAGATAAACTTATAAAAATATGACGGAAATAAAAACAAATGATACACATATCAGATTTACCCTTCCACCTGAAACAAACATATAAAATGATGGCTTTCAAGAAATTGGACACGAGACAGGAAAAGACTGATCTTTGAGAGATAATGGGATGAGCTCACCTTAAGCTTTCGGCCTGGAGAGCTTCTCCGGACTACAGCACTGATGGGAACCAGGTGGAGCACAGAGGTGTCCGTTAGGTAAGGAGACAGCTGAGCATTAGAGGGAAATCAAGACTGCTACAATTCACAGACACAAGTACCTGAGAGAAAGGAACTGCACAGAGAAAACTCTGGAGGTCTGCAAAGGCTATTCTGGAATATTCAGCAGAATAGTGGCCAGTGCATGCATGAGTTGCCAGACCTCCAGCTTATAACAGAGTCATGCTGAAAAACCTCATTGTTCACAGGGCATGAAGGGGAGTGCTCCAGAACGGCTTGCTTTTTGTATTGGTTTCCTAGGGCTGCCGTAATAACATATCACAAACTGTGTGGCTTAAGCAAATTTATTGTTGCACAGTTCTGGAGGCCCAACATCAAAAGTGGGCCCTCTGAGAGCCGTGAGGAAGAATCTGTTCCCTCTCTCTCTCATACCATCTGGTGGTCCCAGGTTTCCTGGACTTATGGCACTATAACTTCAATGTCCCCCTCCATTTTCACATGGCCACCTTATCCTTTTCTGTGTCTGTGTCCAGACTTCCCCTTTTTATAAGGACAGCATGCTGGATTAGGGTCCACTCTAATGACTTCATCTTAACATGTTTAAATATGCAAAGACCTTATTTCCAAACAAGGTTACACTGAGAAGTGCTGGGAGTTAGGACTTCATTATATCATTTCTTTTAGGAGGGAGGAACAAATTCCTAACTCTTCAGTAAAGGGAAATAATTAGCCTTAGAATAAATGCTAACTTAGTTCCACCTAACAAATTTTAAAGAAAATATTAGAAAGAATCAAATTATTTCCAAGTAAGTTAACTGTGTTCTAGCCTAAGATGCAGCAATATTTACTGGGAACTAAAAATTATTCAGTGCCAAACAAGGTAATAATATACAATGCCTGGCATCCAATCTAAATCACAAGGCATGAGAAACACACTAAGATAAAACATTGATCATTTTAAAAAAATGTAAAACTGACACAGATACTAAAATTAATGAACAAGGATATGAAAAGTCATTTTAATTGTATTTTATAAGCACAAAAATCTAAAATTCTGAACACATGAAGCAAGATTTGCATGATGTATAAAAATATATCTCTTATATATGTAGATAATCTTATATGTGAGGATAATAAATTATATATAACATTTCCTTCCTGGCTTTGGCTTCATTTTATCTTTGGACAGAAATGACAGAAAGTGTCCATCACTAGTAGTGAATTCTCAGTGCTATTTCTATAGTGTAATCATAATGCTTTGTGTAGGTTTCTATTTGAGTATATATGTATATATACTATTCTTATTGTATATAGTACATATTATTATATGATGACCATCTGCGCAAAATGGATACTTGATACAATGAAGAAAAGAATAATGTAATTTGCTATCAGATTCAAAACAGGAAATAAACCTTATAACATATGAAATGATAAACTACAGCTTTACTAATTCCATAGTCCCTTTGAATAAAATTCTTTATCATACATTTCACATGATAAAATGATATTCACTTTAGAACATATGAAAGAGAAAGATGCTTTAAATAGAATATATTAAATTGCATGTTTAGAGTTTTTAAATTTGATTTTGCTTCAGGAGCACTACTCATATCATTTAATTACCTTTGAAAATGTTTTCAAATGGTTGAATAATATATTATTGTATAATCTATCCTAAATGTAAATATTTTTTACTCTTAGAACTATGATTTCTCCTAAGTGCTTAACAGACCTATTGCGAGGTTGTAAAAATTACCAAATTGGTAAATCAATCAATTTAAAACAATATGGTAAGAATTGTAACAAGTATACCATTACTGTTGTATCATTTGTATGTGTTGGCAAATACTTTGGCCATATTATTCTAATATATTTGCCAATGCCTGTTACAGAAAAGCCCTACCTGTTAAAGATCATTTTTCTTTAACATACTTCTATTGATTTGAAAATGAGATTAAAGGTTAACAATGAAAAATGAAAAATTGTTTTCAAAAATTATGAGCAACTTCTTGAAATTCTTGATGGTAGACTAAATGTAACGCTTTTTGATGATATATGGATACTTCATAAGATGATTGAAAAGTCGATTAGGATCATTTGGTTTAGTTTGGTTTTATACCTGCTCCTAAAAGACAATGAGCTGATCCTTATTGTTAAAGAAAAATCTTATAATATTTGTTGCTTGTAAAAGAAAATAAGAAAGTAGTCTTTTAGTATCTGACACAAATCTGAATAATAAATATGGCTTGGGCTCAATCGCAGATGTACCATTGGCATTTTATGATGAACTGCTGGGCTGGAATAATCATATGACTTGACAGGGAAGGCTTGCCCACGTTTTAAGTAAGGATTCCATCTCCGCTAAAGATCTGTAGCATGCCTATTCCTCATCAGGCCTGTAGTTTCCTCCAATGGAGACTATGATCTTTTTTTTTTTTTTTTTTTAGACAGAGCCTCAAGCTGTCCCCCTGGGTAGAGTGCCGTGGCATTACAGCTCACAGCAACCTCCAACTTCCTGGGCTCAAGCGAGTCTCTTGCCTCTGCCTCCCAAGTAGCTAGGACCACAGGCACCCGCCACAACGCCTG
>CAUYTI010164065.1:0-10826 GCA_963575145.1 Galago senegalensis
TGTCTCAAAAAAAAAAAAAAAGATGAAAAGTCCTAAAAAAGACATCAAAATATTCAAAGTGATTCTTCTTGGTCATAGGCTTACGTTTAGATTTTTGTGTTTTTCAAAGTTCCAGCCAATGAGATGTATCTTTTTTATGGCTAGAGAAAAATAATAAACAATAATAATAATCTGGGCATGATGCTCACACCTGTAATCCTAGCACTCTAGGAAGCCAAGGCAGGTGGATTGCTTGAGCTTATGAGTTCAAGACCAGTCTGGGCAAAAGCGAGACGATGTCTCTACTAAATACAGAAAAAGAAAAAAAAAACAATAAATGGAGCAGTGCCTGTGGCTCAGTGCATAGGGCAGCAGCCCCATATATTGAGGGTGGCCAGTTGGAACCCGGCCCCAGCCAAACTGCAACAAAAAAAGTAGCCGAGCATTGATTGTGGCAGGCACCTATAGTCCCAGCTACTAGGGAGGCTGGGGCAAGAGAATGGCTTAAGCCCAGGAGTTGGAGGTAAGCTGTGACACTACACTCTACCAAGGGTGATAAAATGAGACTCTGTCTCTAAAAAAAAAAAAACAAACAAACAAAAAAAAACTGAGGCAAGAGGATCACTTGAGCCCAAGAGTTGGAGGTTGCTGTGAGCTATGACACCATGGCACACTACCCAAGGTGAAAGCTTGAGACTCTGTCTTAAAGATAATAATAATCAATTAATAAATGGAATAAGAATAGCAGTAAGGATTCTAGACTTCAGTCTACGAAATATGCCAGGAGTCCTTAACGCAGTCTCAAAGCCTCTTAAAATAAGAAGTTTGGCACACTCAGTGTGAGGAGAAATAACCGAAGTAGGGGACAGGCGGGAAGCAGGAGGCACAGTGAGGCAGTTCCCAAGACCAGCTTGTGTCTTCCCAGACAAGAGCTGGACAAATGGCCTGGCAGCACCAAAAGGCTTCTCCCCTCTCCCTCAGAAGAGGGCTATCTCAGATACCTCTGGGGAATTCTGTAATCCTCACACCTCAGAGCAAGCTCTGCTGAGACAGTCAAAGAATCCCTAAGACAGAGAGCCAGCCCCAAGCCCAGCAAAGCAGTCCATTTCTCCCCTAGGCTGAGGTGAAGGAACCAAGAGGCTATCTTGAAATCAGTCACCAAGACAGCGATAGAACCTGGTCTGTGCTCCCCTCCACATACACCCTCCCAGGCTGTACAGTCTTTCAGAAAGAAACCAGCATGCAGGGCGCTCACTGCCCCTGCCCTCAAGGAGGCCAAGGCCTACAGGTAAATGGAACAAGAGGCTTGGCTCCTTCAAAGAGGCCAGGGTTCCTTCCCCTCAACAATGCCCTTGCTGTTCAATTAACCACTCAGGGGATGACTGCACCAACATGGATAGAAGGCACACGATCCACTGCACCTCAAAGTCTTTCCAGAAAGGGCAGAGCAGCAGTCACCAGAGGCACCAGGCTGCTGCAAAGGACTAATCAGCTCATTTCTCATCCTACAATCCCTGTCCATGTTCTCCCAGAGCAAGAGGTATCAAAGTAGAAAATGCCATGTTTATCTACTCTAGAAGATTCAGCAGAAATGTTACCTCATTGGAATGCGATTTCCAGACTTCCACTGGCAAGACAAACCTCCCCTTCCCAAGAGTCCCATCTCCCCAGTCCACTGCTCCCGTAGGACAGTTCTGTGATTCTGCATTCCTATGCACTCATTTATTTTCCAGGTTAAGTATCTGCGCAGTACTTCCCGTCCTGACCAGAGGTGTGTAGGAAAACATTGGAGCTGGGTTTCCTAAAAAAATATAGGACTTCTGAAAAGTAAGCATCAGTACAAGATAGGGCCTGGACAGACACAAGGCAGTGCCTGCCAGTACACAAACAAGAGCTGCAGGAAGAGACCTGCAATGGAAGATGCATGAAGCTGCTCTCAGTTCTGGCTCCCCTGTGGGATAAGCTTGTAGGCTGCATGGAGCCAACCAGGGAGGAGGTACAGCTGCCCGCTGGCTGGCATGCATCAGGCCTCAGCACGTGTCTGTGTTCCTTGCCCACAGCACCGCAAGCACTAAATAGAAAGTGAGAAGGAGCCTGCCTGGCTGGCTTTGGCAGATGCCCTTGCCCCGTGCCCCGAGTATCAACCTTGAACAGGCAGCTTCTGTCATTCTCAGATACACCTGCCTCCAAGCAGCTTCTCCAGATCAAATTTCTGACTGGAGACTGTCTCCAAGTGGAGCTGATGGAGACCAGGTGCACAGCAGCCTTCGCTCTCCACTAGTCTCAGGCTGCACTTGCTGAGCACCGCGCAGCAAACATGCCATCCCACAGTGTGTGCTTAGCCCTCATTGCATCTGACCTGCTGAGGAAGCTCCCAAACACCAGGCCTGTTCCTTGGTCCTTTTTTGTCTTCTTCAATGAGCCACTTCAGCAGGCTGTCCTTGACATACTACCTCACATTCTGCATGCTCTGGGCTGACTCCACTCCTGAACTCCCTATGGGCCTTTTCACCTGCACGCCTGCCTAGAAGATACTGTGCACTGTTGGCCAGGGTCAGCAGTATAGGCAGCACAGGAGAGCCCATCAGAAAGGTAGCCATGTCCCAGATCCACTGAGTTACCCAGGCATTCTGAGTGCATGTTCATGTGTGAGAAGCTCTGGCACATACAATGCTGGGCACAGAGAAGGAACCTAATGCCAGGTAACATGGTGATTACTACCACCCTCCCCTTCCTCCACCCTCACCAAACTGCCCCTTCATCCTCCTCTCCCTGCTGCAGTTAAATGACACCATCATCAACTAGAATCCCAAGCTGGAAGACTCAGATGTTCACAACTACTTCCGGGGCCTGACTCCCACATCTCCATAATGATTACTGAGTCCTGTTATTCTGACTTCAGAAAAGTTTTGTTTACATGTCTGTCTCCCTGGTAGATGGTGAGTACTATGAATAGGGCTGTTTTACTCATCTCTGATTCCTAACAGCCAGCAGTGTCTGACACATAAGCTTCAAAAAGTTAAATGTTTGTTGAACAAATGAGTGGCAGCCAGAAGAGGGGCTGTCATGGAGGATATGTTATTTAAGGTGTGTCAGATGACAGGAACCAAAGTGAATGCAAAATCCTGTAGTGTTTTTCTTGACTTTATAAAGTTGTATCAGGAATAAAATTAGGTAGGTGCACTGCAAGTGAGGCGCCGGCCACATACACGGAGGCTGGCGGGTTCAAATCTGGCCAGGGCCAGCTAAAACAATGACAACTGCAACAAAAAAATAATTGGGCATTGTGGAGGGTGCCTGTGGTCCCAGCTACTTGGGAGGCTGAGGAAAGAAAATCACTTGGTGGGTGGCACCTATAGCTCAATGAGTAGGGCACTGGCTCCATATACCAAGGGTGGCGGGTTCAAACCTGACCCCAGTCAAACTGTAACAAAAAATAGCTGGGCGTTGTTGTGGGCGCCTGCAGTCCCAGCTACTTGGGAGGCTGAAGCAAAAGAATCACCTAAGCCCAAGAGTTGGAGGTTGCTGTGAGCTGTGATGTTACAGTACTCTACTGAGTGTCAAAGTGAAACTCTGTCTCTAAATAAAAAAAAAAAAAAAAAAAAAGAGAGAAAGAGAAGCACTTGGGCCCAGGAATTTGAGGTTACTGTGAGCTGTGACACCACAGCAGTCTACCCAGGGCGACAGCTTGAGACCCTGTCTCAAAAAAATAAATAAATAAAAATAGAAAAAAAAAATTAAGTAGGTAAGAAAACCTGACAGCACAGATGGAAATATGGGAGGGGGTTATTTTATTTTATTTATTTATTTTGAGACAGAGCTTCAAGCTATCCCCCAGGGTAAAGTGCCATAGCATCTTTACACACAGCTCACAGCAACTTCCAACTCCTGGACTCAAGCGATTCTCCTGCCTCCGCCTCCCAAATAGCTGGGAATATAAGCACCTGCCACAATGCCCGGTTATTTTTTGTTTGCAGCCATCGTTGTTTGGCAGACCCGGGCTGGATACAAACCCGCCAGCTCAGGTGTATATGGCTGGTGCCTTAGCCATTTGAGCCACAGGTGCCAAGCCATGGGAAGGGTTTTAATGAAAATATATTTCTAGCTTTTTTTACCTTCCAATTTACACCCCAATAACTTGCTGAGTAGTAGTAACAAGTCCAGGGTCACTCAGGTCAGTGACTGTCTGGGTGAAGTTTACGCCCAGTTTTACACAGAGGTCCAAGATGGTTATAAGGCAGGTGGAGAAAGATAAGATGGCTAAAGATGAACTAAGTGCCTGGGCTGGGCAGGGCAGGAACATCCCAGAGGGAGGAGCACAGTCCCCAACTGGAAGGTGGGTTTCAAGGCAGGGGTGGGGGTGGGGCTTGAACTTGAACATCTACATGGGCAATTCAGTCATTACTTTGCTTCAGGGTCTGTGAGAGGGTCAGTAGTGAAGGCAAAATGCAACCTGGACCTGGAAGTAGCTGAAGGCACCTTTTTTCTAACATTCCAAGCTGTAGACAAGCCTACCTACAACACCCAGTACAGCAAACAGTTGTAGGCTGGTTTAAGTGGAAGGGTCAAGGTTCAAATTTCATAAGGCTCTCAAGGCCTAAGGGCTTGTCTCACCACCTAGATGGTCTTAATCCTGAGGTGCTGCAGTTCCTAGTCAACATGTCTTGCACAGGGCTCTGTAAATAGTTAATGCTGAGGCTGGGTGTGGTGGCCAATAAGGCCTAGACAGGAGGATCATTTGAGCCCAGCAGCTCAAGACCAGCCTGGGGCAACACAGCAAGACCCTGTCTCTACAAAAAATAAAAGTAAAAATGAGGCAGTCATGGTGGTGTGTAGCTACTTGGAAGCTGAGGGAGGAGGATCATGTAAGCTGAGGAGTTCGAGGTCACATTGAGCTATGATAGGGCCATTGCACTCCAGCCTGGGTGACTGTATGAGTCCCTGTCTCTGAAAAATAAAAACTAAAAATTAAAAAATATATATCAAAGGCTTACTAGGCTTACCTTTCTTCTAGGGAGGCCCAGCCTCCCCACACACACCTGCACTGACTCCCCAAACCTGCCTCCAAGTGTGATTCACCTAATGATGGAAACTGTAAACTGCTGGTAGCCCGAGACCACTTACTGGCAGGGAAACTGAGGGACCAAGAGGGAAATCGTGCACCACACTTGAGGCCCCGAACTCTGCTCCTCAATTCCTGACCAAATTAAATACACAAGTCATCACAGGAGCTCCTGTCGGTCCTGTACAGCTGGAAATCCAAACCCTGATGATGGCACACTACCCATTTTCTTTATCCCTCCTCAGTGCCTCAGAATTCATTCTCTCCCTCAGTATTCATTCACTTACAAATTCAGTTCATGACATGTTACTGAGTCTCACCATGTGCTAAGTGCCATTTGGTGACCAGAGATACACCAGTGAACACAACAAAGAGTCCTGCCCTTTGGAACTATATTCCAGAGGGAGAGACAGACCGTTGTATCAATACAGTAAATCAGCAAATTACACAGATGCTGGAGAGTGATGCGTGCTATGAGAAAATGTAAAATTAGCACAGGGTAGGGGAGATTAGGAAGGTGGGTTGGAATGGAGGTACAGTTTTAAACTACATGGCAGGAAATCCTCACTGAGACCATGACATTAAATTAGTGTCAGAGAAGAGAGAGCCAGTCATGCAGACTTCTAGGGAAGAACATTCCAGCTTGTGGGAGCAGCCTGGGCAGGGAGCATCCTGGTATGCTGAAGAACAGGAAAAAAGCCAGGGGGGCTTGCCAGACAGTCATCTATTCATCAGTTCATTCACTCATTTATTCAACAAACATCGAGTCATCTCTGTGCCACACACTGAGTGGCAAACACACTAAAGAGGCATTTTCCCAAAAAGCTTCTAATGCTGTGGGGAAAGGAGGGAATAAATGGGCCCTAAAAGAGGATTACACTGGGGCAGCAGAACTCTGGCAGAGTCAGGGGCAGGCCCCTCTCCCAGCTAGCAGTGAAGGAGGGTCCAGGGAAGACCCTTAGAGAGACGCTGGGCTAGATAGTTGATCCGATGCTGACGGGTGCTGCTGACATCATTGCCTGTGCTAATCTTGCTCTCTTGTCTGTTTTAGCCAAAGAAGCCTTTCAAACACCAGACTTGTAAAAATACCCTTGTAAGCTGCAGATGAACACTAGGTGTTTACCATGTCCTGAGGGTGTCAGCCTAAAAAGGTAGATGCCAGATGGAAAGATCTGAAAGAGACCAAACCAGGGGCAACCCAGAGCAAGATGGGTTAAAACTAGTTTTCAGAGACCTCCAAGAACTGGAGGAAGGGATAGTGCAAAGCCCCTAGGGGTGCCGGCTGCACTAGAAGACCAGGCCTGCTTTCCCACTCAGCATCCCCTCCAGGGCTCTGCCTCAGGCTACTGGCCTTTGTTAAGGAGAAGAGTCCTGTTGACTCAACACTCAACCATAAATCTGGGGAGTTCAGCTCAGCAGAGCTCTGGCCTAAGAGATGCTAGCTTGGTTTTCCCAGTTTAATGAAAGGATAATTCTTCACAAGACTGAGTCCAAAGACATCCCAGGAGGTACCTACCCAAGAGAGCTTGGGGCTGAGAAGCCTACTTAGGCCAATTCATACTGGCTATATCCAGATCCCAGCTGCACTGCTGGAGACCTGCTGTTCGTGTGTCACAAGCAATAGTCCCAAAGACTATAGAGGTGGCAAAGAGGAAGTGACCTGGAGAGTCCTAATCAGGTTCCTGACCAAGCAACATGGGGAGAAGTCTTCAGGCCTGAGGCTTTGGGTCAGGGTGGGGCACAGATCCTCTCTGCTATTCCGTCCTAGGCTTGGGTACATGGGAGAAATACATTCCTCAGTCTGTACACCAAGCCCCCCCACAGTCTCGGCTCTCACCACAAAGTATCTAGGTCTCTAGTCTTTGGAGCACGGCTGCCTTCCCTGAGGCTCTCTTCCACTCTGGCTTACATTACTTAAGTCCTCCTCAGCTCTAAAGCTGAGATTTAGTCTCTCAAACTTACCAGGGAGGGTACTAACCCACCATCCTGTCTCTGACTCAAGCATCTTTTCAGACCAAACCTGGCAAGGCCAGCTCCTCCCTATCCCATTCCAAGGCTGTCTTCCACTCTCTGTTCCAGAAATGACACCAGCTCACTCCCACTAGAGTTCCAAAGTCCCTCCTAGTCCCTCCCTGCCTGAGCAGCCTCAGCTAGCCAGAGCCCTACCCATGGGAAATGAAGCTAGGAGCATGAAAAGCAAAATCCTCAGGTTTAGGATGAGATTCCCCCATTCCTTTCTGACTCCTCATTTCCTTTGGCCTAGAAGGGTTCCACTCCATAATTGGCTTGTTTACTGCCACTCTGAAGACTTCTGAGTAGCAGAGCTGGAAGGAAAGTTTTGTGGGAAGTAAGGAAAGGGGTGTGCGCCCTGAGCTTTGAAGCTAGTAAGTAAACCCTCCCTGTTCCCTTCTAACTACCTGAGAAATGGCCAAGAACCCAGGTGAGAAAAAAAAAACACAAGGCAATGCAAGGCCAGCTGAAGATTCCCAGGGGTCCACAGGAGGGAAGCTTATGTTTTGGCGCCTGGGAAAGACAGAACAATAACCAAAACTTAATCTGCTTGCTTCTGCTGAGTAGTTGAAAGCGTTAATTTGCACTGTCCTGAGCAGATGCCAAATGCAGACCTCCCAGTTCTGCTTCTGTGGGCTAGGAGTTCCAGTGATGTCACTCCCCAATGACACCAAAAACCTTCCATAAAGTGAAATTTACTAGGTGTAAAATATGAATATCTTAACACAATAACTAAGAAAATGCTGTGAAGGCTATGTTAACCAGTTTGATGAAAACATTTCAAATTGTATATAAAACCAGCACATTGTACCCCGTGATTGCATGAATATATACAGCTATGATTTAATAAAAAAAAAAACCTTCCATAGCTCCAAGCTCACAGTAAACTTACTGTCCACCATGGGGCCCCAAACTACTTCAGCCTCTCCCCCACTTACCACTTATTAGCAGAGCCTATATGCCACCTAAACAGGACCACCTGCTGGGCCACAAGCACATCTTCTACTTCCCCACTTGGCTTCTATGCTTATGGCATTTCTTCTGCCTTAAGCACGATGCCTCTATTTTTTAAGGCTCCCCTCAAATATTCCCTTCCCTAGGAAAGCTTCTAAATGTGTCACCCTACAGTTGGCCTCTTTTCAGGCATTTGTGTTACTCTGTCCCGCTTCAATAGCTAGCTCCCTGAGGCCTTGCTCTAGCCCTCCAAATGAACAAATATGTCTTATTCAGCTTTGATTCATTTGGGCACTTAAGATCTATTTCTACTGCCCCGAATATAGTTCATCCATTAGCACAGGAACTGATGGGCAAAGGAACACGAAGAGTTGCACAAACACGGCACTAAGTTCAGCAGACCACAAAACACTCCAAAGAACAAGAGATGTCACAAAGAAATTTAACCAGGAAGCTGCATCAGGCCTTACCTTTCTTGAACTCCTCCAGCATGGCATCCAACTTGGTGTCATGGAAGACAAAGTGCACTGGGTGGTTATAAAAGCGGGTGATGGTCTTGAGGGGGGTGCAGTCATCGGGGTCCACAAAGGCCAAGTCTTTGACATAGAGAATATCTACGATATTGGATTGCTCATCTTCATATACTGGGATGCGGGTATAGCCACTTTCCATAATCTCTGACATTGTGTTGAAATCCAGGATGGCATCGCTAGGGATCATGAAACAGTCTTGGAGCTGGGTCATGATATCCTCCACAGTTTTGGTCCGTAGTTCCAGAGCACCCTGGATCATGTTTAGCTCCTCCTTTACAAGGTCATTATAGGGCTCTGTCACCTTCAACATCTCCATCAGTTTCTCCCGATTGTAAACGGTATGAATCTCCTGGCCCAGAAAAAAGTCCAAGAGCTTGCTAATAGGAAAACTGAGGGGAAAGGTGAGTAGCATAAACAATTTGGTGAGAACAATGGTGTTGGCACCTACGGCCAGACCATGCCGGGAGCACAGGGCTTGAGGTACAATCTCCCCAAATATGACAATGCCAATGGTGGAGGAGGCCACTGCCATGATGCCAGACCCAATGAGGTTGTCTAGAAGGATGGTGAGAGAGGTGTTGACCAGCACGTTCCCCAGAAGCAGTGAGCAGAGCAAGTAGTTGCCCTTGCGGCGGATAGGCTCAATCTTGCGGGCATACTTTCTCTCCTTCTCCGTGCCACAGTTCTGCACAATGCGGAGCTCCATGGGGTCCAGGGCCATAAGCCCCAGATTGAGGCCAGAGAATATGCCCGACAACACTAGCAGCACGATAATGATTACTAAGTGCAGCCAGAGGGGTAGGAACCTCCCAGCCTCCTCCACCATGAAGAGCAGCGAGTCCTTGTCCGTCCACTTCAGCCACGGCCCATCTTCCTGGGACCGGGTGCACAGTGCATACAGCTTCACGTTCTCACTCCTTCGGAGGAACTTGGTGAACACCACCAGCACGCCAGACGTGTTCCCGCGGCTCACATTGACCAGCTGCTGGACGACCAGGTCCTTGGTGAGCTCCAGGCAGTTGGTGGACTTGTGGGCGGTCTCCGCGTTGTCCACCTCGGTGAATGAGATCAGGTTGCTAGAGATGTTGCCCAGGCTCTGGCCATACAGCCTCAGGTTCACAGTGCTGCCCTCGGACACGAAGATGATGCCATCCGGGTTCATCCCACACGACTTGTTGCAGCTCGCCAGCCTCATGCCGAAGATCGCGCCCGGCTGGGGGCTGCCTTCTCCCCGGACCCCATGCGCCCACAGCAGCACCAGCAGCACCAGCGCCGCCAGGAGGAGGCGCCCTCGGGCCAGCCCGCCGCCCGGGTGCCCGCCCCCGCCCACCGGCGCCATATTGCTCTGGCTCTGCCGCCGCCGCTCTTCGCGCCCCGCCGCGCGGCCCCGCTCGGCGCTGCTCCGGCCGCTCCGCCGCTGCCGAGCCAACTGCCCGGGCCGCGGGCTTGACGTCAGGTCAGCGCCCCGCCCGCCCCGCCCCACCGACCCACGCCCCACATTTGCATGAGAAGCCCCGCCCCCTGCTGCGGCTTCAGCGCCCGCCTTTAAGGGAGTCCGTGCACTTAAGGTGGAGCGGCACCGGAGTGCGAGCTGCCGCAGGGTGTTCGCTCCGCCCACCGCCCTCTGCCTCCACGCCCTTCGCCACCCTTCCCTGCCTTGCGGCACCCTAGGAGGCCGCTCTGTGCTCCAGCGCTTGGTCTCCTCGCTGCGCGGTTCCTGTTCCATGGCTTTGTTTTGGGTGGTTTTTTTTTTTTTTTTTTTGGCTGCAGTTTTTGGCTGGGGCTGGGTTTGAACCCACCAGCTCCAGTATATATGGCTGGTGCCCTTACTCCTTGAGCCACAGGCGCCACCCTCCTGTTCCATGGCTTGGAGAGTCTCACACGCTCGGCTTCTTTCCTGTTCCCCAGCAGTCTGCAACTCAGCTCCCTGCAGGCACGGCAAGAAAATTGTTTTTCCTCATTTTGAAAAAGAAAAAGGGAAGCTGAGGGCTTAGGCTGGTTTTGCAGCCTCCTCACTCCTGGAGTTTTTGCTGACCTTGCCCCACTTGTTTCCATCAGCCAGTGGCTTTCTGGTGTGGAAGGCAGATCTGGGGAACTAAGGTTAGAGAAGGGCCAGGCTTATCTCCTGTCATTTCCATTTAGGCACAATTTTTTTTTTTTTTTTTTTTTAGACAGAGCCTCAAGCTGTCCCCCTGGGTAGAGTGCCATGGCATTACAGCTCACAGCAACCTCCAACTCCTGGGCTCAAGCGAGTCTCTTGCCTCCGCCTCCCAAGTAGCTGGGACCAC
>CAUYTI010164069.1:0-26440 GCA_963575145.1 Galago senegalensis
GTTGTGGCAGGCGCCTGTGGTCCCAGCTACTTGGGAGGCGGAGGCAAGAGACTCGCTTGAGCCCAGGAGTTGGAGGTTGCTGTGAGCTGTAATGCCATGGCACTCTACCCAGGGGGACAGCTTGAGGCTCTGCCTCAAAAAAAAAAAAGAAAAAAAATCTAATCTCTTAGCAAATTTCAAATATGTAGCATATTATTGTTAATTATGACCACCACGCTGGTCTCTAGAACTCATTCATTTTATGACTAAGTTTGTAGCCTTTGTCCAAAATCTTCCATTGACTCCTACTGTCAGGCTCTGACAGCTACAATCTTACCCTGTTCCTTTCTGTGAATGGGACATCCTTAGGCTCTGCATACAAGGGAAATCTTGCAGAATTTGTCTTTTTATGACTAGCTTCTTATTTCATTTAGCATAATGCCCTCTGAGTCCATTCATGTTGTCACAAATAGAAAGATTTCCATCTTTTTAAAACTTGACTAATTGTAGGGGATGCCAAGAGCCAGATGACATTTGAGCAAGATGATCTGCAGCTGAGGGGTGGACCTAGGGCCATTAGTAGGTAGGTGCTCCTTGGGGAAGAAAAGCCCAAGCCTTCAGCACGTAGTCATTGTTAATTATTCCCCTCACCTGTATTGTTCTGTCTCAGTAAAAGGCTAGTGCAGAGGTTGCTCGTGTGCTCAGGGGGCTAGCCCGCCTCCCTCAAGCTTGCACTTCTAATCCTCATTATGCCTGGTTCCTTCCTGTGGTGACCAAGACCAGGGCCACGGCGGGTCGTGACAACTAATACTCCATTTTATATCCACACTGTATTTCTCTGTGTGTAATGCACTCCTGTGTATAATGCACACCCACATTTTTGGTCCAAGCTTTCAAGAAAAAAAAATCTTTCATTTTAATTTTTTGATTCAAAATGTTATTTGTTTATATTTGGATTTTTTTGTGTTACAAAAGAATTCTGTGAAAATATCAGCTAGATTGCTAGCTATTGCCTAAAGTACATGCAGAGAAATACGTCGCTCTTTGGCCTAAAATACTTTCATTGCAAGTTCATAAAAAACAATTACTATATCTCAGGGTATTATTTTGCATACAGATATCATCATTGCTTTCTAGAGTTATAGTTTTAACACAAAACATAAAAGAATTAAAGACATTTATATAGATAAGGAATCAGTACACTCATGTATAATGTACATTCTTATTTTTCCGTCGAAAATCTGGGCAAAAAGTGTGCAATAAATACAACAAAATACAGCACACACACAGTGCCTTCATCCATCCATCCATCAGTGGACACTCAGGCTGTTTCTGTATCTCAGCTGTTGTGATTAGTACTACAATGAACAGGGGATGCAGATATCTGGATGCAGTAATTTCATTTCATTTAGATACATACCAAGAAGTGGGGTGTTGGATCAGATGGCAGTTCCAGTTTTAGTTTTTTGATCAACTTCCATACTGTTTTCTATAATAGCTGTGCCAACTTACAATCCCACAAGGATTGTAAGAGTGCACAAGGGCACTCCTTTTCTCCACATCCTCACCAACACTTGTTACCATTTGACTTTTGATAATAGTCCTTTCAACTGATCCGTGGTGATGTGTCATTTCGGTTTTGATTTGAAATTCTCGGGCCAGGGGCAGTGGCTCACGCCTGTAATCCTAGGACTCTGGGAAGCCGAGGTGGGTGGATCATTTGAGCTCAACAGTTCAAGACCAGCCTAAAGGGCTTAAACTCCTAAGCTCAGGAGTTCAAGACCATCTCTAAAAATAGCCAGGCATTGTGATGGGTGCCTGTAGCCGCAGCTAGTTGAGAGGCTGAGACAAGACGATCACTTGAGCCTAAGAGTTTGAGATTGCTTTGTGCTTTTGTAGAGTGTGACAAAGTGAGACTGCCAGAAAGAAAGGGGGGGGGGGGGAGAGAAAGAAAGAAATTCTCTAGGGTGGCGCCTGTGGTGCAAAGGAGTAAGGCGCTGGCCCCATATGCTGGAGGTGGTGGGTTCAAACCCAGCCCGGGCCAAAAACCGCAAAAAAAAAAAATCTGTAATGATTAATGATGTTAAATACTTTTGCATATATATGTCAGCTGTTTATATCTCTTCTTTGGGAAAATGTCTATACAGGTCCTTTGCCCATTTTTAAATTAGTTTGTGTTTATGCTGTTGAGGTGTATGAAATATGTGTTTTGGATATTAGCCCTCATCAGGTATGTGGCTTTCCAACGTTTTCTCCCATTTCATTTTGTTGTTTCCTTTGCTGTGCAGAAAACTCTTTAGTTTGCTGTTGTCTCACTTGTTTACTTTTGCTTTTCTTGCTGGTACTTTCGGTGTTATATCCAAAAGTCATTGCCAAGACCAGTGTCATGGGAATTTTCTCCTGTTTTCTAAGAGCAGGTTTTAATAAGATGAAAGAAATGTCGGGGAATGCCCGGAAGCAGCAGAACCCTTAAACCATCCAAGAATGCCAAAATGGTTTGTACTCAAAGTGAGGACTACTGAGACTTTGTAACATTGGCCTCAGATCTGCTGAAATGGTTTGTATGCAAAGTGAGGACTACTGAGGCGTCACATTGGCCTCAGGTCTGCAGGGGGGTCTGGAGTGCAGACTCTGCCATGTGCAAATGGCTTCCTGCGTTTGTGAGGAGAGAAGCCTGACGTTTCCCAGAGGATTAAGTAATGTTTTTGATACAGAATAAAGTACTGTGTATATGGAGCTTCTCTGGGAGGAGTGCTCCCATTTATTATCTTCTTGGATCCATGACAAAATAAATGCAAGAGGAGGTAGGTCTGGGGTTCCATGGGTCCCTAGAGCAGGGGTGAATTTACTATTAAGCAACAGCTCTGGAACCTCAGCCTCTCGCTTGCATGAACCTGAGCCATGTGCATGTATTCACAAGGCCATTGTAAAACTGTAGAAGTAAGATATTTTCACCCAGATTGATTAAGACCAGTGATTGGACCACTACCTCTCCACCTCTCCTCCCCCTGATGTCAGTGGCACTAGAGTGGCTGAGGACATTTTGGGATCCAAGTGAAGAGCAGTTGAGTTGGGGATACACTTGCACTAGAGGATGTATTCATGTTGTTCACGGTCATCTCTGGGGTTAAGTCTCTACTCGCTGTCCTGGTGTGGCAATGGCATCCAGGAATGCTCCCGCAGACTTCTGTGCCAACTCAGCTGGCATCATGACAAGACATCAATAGCAAACTAGAACTGCATAAGCTTCAGGCCCTACAAGTTTGTATCCACCTTCTTGGGCCAGCTAGAGTCTGGGCAAACCTGTCAACACTCCAACTTAGCATCCCAAGGAGGAGAATGGTGGCAGAGGAGACTTTGAGCCTCAGATCTCCTGCCCTGTGTGGTGCTATCCTGGTGATGAAATAGATCCAGTCCAGGAAAACTTTTGGCCTGACCCTACACTATTATTTGAACTGCTGTCACATTCAAAGCATTCTTCACTTACAAGGAAAAAAGATGTGTCATGTGTGTTTCTTCTTGCTGCATACTCTGCTTTTTTCTGTTGCATAGCTCAGTTTATTTGTCTGAATGCGTAGAGTCCTGTTACTGCAGCATACTAAGGTCAAGAATATTTCCATCACCCTAGAATTCTCTCTGTGCCCTATTGTAGTCAACCCTTCTCACAACTCCTAACCCCTGGCAATCACTGATCTGATTTTCGTCTTTATAGTTTTGCCTTTTCAAGGTAATTGTATAAATAGAAACATACATGCATATAGGATATAACCTTTTGCATCTGGCGTCTTTCTAAGATTCACACGAGCAGCTGCATGTGTCAGCGTGCTCAGTTTCATCACTGAGCGCTCTTCCACCGCATGGAGGTTCCACCATTTACATACCATTCATCCTTTGAAGGTATCAGAGGTGTTTCCAATTTATAGCAATTCTATATAAAGTTGCTATAAACATTAGCTTGCAGGTTTCTGTGCACATATATTTTTTCATTTTTCTTCAATAAATAGCAAGGAGTGGGATTGCTGGGTTGCATGGTGAATGTGCACTTGACTTTACAAGGAACTGACAATCAGTTCTCCAGTGTGACGGTGCCATTTTGCATGCCCGCCAGTGATGTAAGAGAGTTTAAGTTGCTTTACCTCCTCACCAGTCCTTTTTATCTATAGACTTTTGTGTTGTATTTGAATTTTCTAATGACTTATGTGTTTATTTGTGTTCACATCTCTTTATTGGCAAAGTGTGTTCAAATTTTTCCTTGTTTAAAAAAATAAGGCATTTTTTTTAATTATTGAGTTGTTAGAGTTTTGTATTGTGGTTTTTTATAGATATTCTGTCTATAACTCCCTTATCAGAAATTTGTTTTGCCAATATTTTTCCCACTTGGTAGCTTGTTATTTTCATTTTTATAACTTAGTCTTCCAAAGAGCAAAAGTTTTTTATTTTTATAGTCTAATTTATCAATTTTTTTTCTTTTATGGTTCACACTTTTTATTATTCTCTCTGCTCTTTGTAGCAATGTGTATAGCAGTGATTTTCAAGTGGTGAACCGCAGCACACTGGTGTGCCATGAGGAGATCTTTGGTGTGCCACGAAAAATTTTAAAGACCATTAATTAAGTTATTTTTGAAGTTCAAATTACAGTAAGTATATTCTTTTTACTTTTTTGTTTTTGATCAACATAATTTAAGTGAGCCACAGAAGTTTAACTGTAGGTTCAAGTGTGCCCCAAGATTAAAAAAGGCTGAAGAACACTGGTCTGCAGAGTAAAAAGTGAGTGCGTGTGAGCAGACATGGCCTCCGGGCTGTATGGATTTCTAATTTAACTTTTTTACAACCACTCATAAAGTTCATTACAAAAAGTTACTCTTTCAGCCTAGAATATTTGTTGATGTTGTTTTGGTAAAATATAGTTTGATTGGAAACAAAAATATTACAAAAATATAAAAGCTTTCACAAATGCTTAATGTAGTAAAAATAGCTCTTCATAATAAAATTACCACTGAGTTTGTTGTAAATTCTTACCTTTTTGGGCATATGTACTGTCTATGAATATGGTGTTTAACTTATTTTAAAACATTGTATATGGCTGAACATGGGAGGATCATTGAGGCCAGGAGTTTGGACCACTCTGGGCAGCATTGTGAGATCCTGTTTCTACAAAAAAATTTTAAAATTAGCTGAGTGTGGTGCTGTATGCTTATAGTTTCAGCTACTAGGGAGGCTGAGGTAGGACGATTGCTTGAGCCCAAGTGAAGTTGCAGTGGAGTTAGTCAGCTATGATTGTGCCACTGCACTCAACCTGGATGACACAGTGAGACATTGTCTCTAATGAATGAATGAAAAAAAATCTCAACATCATTTTATGACAAAAGTGGAATCATGTCCATATTGCTTTGAAACTTGCTGTTTTTTTTTATCTAACAGTGTATCTTGGTTCTTTTTCTATATTGTTTTTTAAGGTCTTCATACTATTATTTTTGTCTGATAATACCATTAACTTAATCAATTCTTTATATTTGAGGTATTTTTCAGTATCTTTTACTATAACAAATGATGATATAATGAGCATTCTTACTCATATATCTTTGCATACTTTGGGAAGTTTTTCTACTGTAATATAAATTCCTAGCCATAGGATTACAGGATCAGAAGACACACACATATGTACACTTAAAAAAGTTTTTAAAGTGTTTCTAGGCTCAGCGCAGCTCAAGGGGCTAAGGCGCCAGCCACATACACCAGAGCTGGCAGGTTTGAATTCTGTCCAGGTCTGCTAAACTACAAGTACAACTATAACCAAAAAATAGCTGGGCATTGTGGTGGGCGCCTGTAGTGACAGCTACCTGGGAGGCTGAGGCAAGAGAATTGCTTAAGCCCAAGAGTTGAGGTTGCTATGAGCTGTGATGCCATGGCACTCTACCCAGGGCGACAGCTTGAGGTTCTGTCTCAAAAAAAATTTTTTTTTTCCAAATTACCCTCTAAATCATTGTACTAATTTATAGACTCACCAATAATAAATAAGTATGCACATTTGTTCTACCCTTGTCAGTCCAGTATCATCAATCACTTTAATCTTTGTCAATCTGAAAGTGGTAGCTAAGGGTTCCTTTAATTTTTATTTTTCTAATAAGGAAAGTGAGCATCTTTTCATAAATTCATTGATTGTTACATTCTCCTGTGACTTGCCTGTTTATATCCTTTACCCATTTTGGAAAAAGAAAATTGGATTTGGTATTATTTTCTTATTGGCCCGTAAGAGTTACTTGGGATTATTTGGGCTATTGGCACTTTGTCCTAGCATGGACATGACACTAGATTACAAAGGACACTCACTATTGAGTTTTAAACTATTAAATGAAATCCTGCCATTAAAATCCTTTCAGTTATAGAGTCAATGGTGCTGCATGTAGATCATTAATAACAATAAAGGGAGATGTTTCCTACAGTTCAAAAAATCAGAGAAGTGAGCATTAGTCAAAAATTTATTTAGAAGGTAAACTTACCACTCTTCTTCCCTAAGTCAAGGAAGGAGCCTAGGGCTGAAGAAGGTGCTCTTACCTCCAGACTTACGGAAAGCTCTGTGATTAGAAATCACTCCTTGTTCCAGCAGAGAGTACATACCATGGCTAGTTTTTATTTTTCATGGTTTTACTGCTCAATATCAGGTTATACATTTAACATTTATGTTTAGAAAAGTTAGACGTATTTTAATTTTATAGGAAATTAGTATTTTTGAAGTACTTCTAGATTTAGCACTTATGTCAAATTATCTTGGATATTTTTCATGGAAACTATTATTTTTTCTTTTTCTTTGAGTCAGAGTCTTACTCTGTCACCCTGGGTAGAGTGCTCTGTTGTCATAGCTCATAGCAACCTCAAACTTTTGGGCTTGAGCAGTCCTCTTGCCTCAGGCTTCCAAGGCCTAGGATTACAGGTTCCCACACCAACCTCACCAACCTGGGCAACAGTCCAAGACCCTGCATCGACAAAAAATTTATTTTATTATGATTTTTTTTGGGGGGGGGGTTTGGGGGGGGGCAGGGCTGGGTTTGAACCTACCACCTCTGGCATATGGGGCCAGTGCCCTACTCCTTTGAGCCACAGGCGCCACCCCTATTATGATTTTTTAAGACAAATTCTCACCTGGTCACCCTCAGTGGAGTGCTCTGGTGTCATAGCTCACAGCAACCTCAAACTCTTGGGCTCAACTGATTCTCTTGCCTCAGCCCCCCAAGTAGCTAGGACTATAGGCGCCTGCCACAATGCCTGGCATTGTAGAGACTGGTTCTCACCCTTGTGCCTGCCACAATGCCTGGCATTTGTAGAGACTGGTTCTCACCCTTGCTCAGGCTAGTCTCAAACTCCTGAGCTCAGGTGATCTAACAGTCTCAGCCTTCTAGAGTACTAGGATTATAGGCATAAGCCACCATGCCTGGCCTTATAAAAAATTTAAAAATTAGTTAGGTGTGGTGCCATATGCCTATAGTTTTTATATAAATGCCTGGCTAGTTTTTCTATTTTTAGTAGAGACCCCATCTCACTTTTGCTCAGGCTGGTCTCGAACTCTTGTGCTCAGGCAATCCACCTGCCTCAGCCATCCAGAATGCTGGGGTAACAGGCATGAGCCACTGTGCCTGGCCTGTATTTTCTTGTTTTGTATAGGTTAGATCTTGCTCATAATCTTGATTCATAAGGAGTACAATGAAAATACATTTTAATTATGCTTGAGAAGTTTATCATGAAAAATGGAATTTTGATCCATAATGAAGTATATATCTGTTAGTAATGAATTGTCAGTATTATGTTCTGTGGCCATTATTTTTAGACTAAGTAGTTTCCAGTTTGCCACAGTTCCTGCCATTTGTTGGTGTTTTAAACCTGGTCTACTCACTCCCGTACATTATGTACATTGCCCTTTTGTATCGTAGGCAAATAAAAAGGCATATATGTGAGGAAGGCCTTAGTTTTTTCATTAAATCAAGACATCAAAATCTTTGCTTTCTTGTTTATTTTTCTGGTACATTCGTCTCCTTAGAAGGTGGTAAGAAACAGAGAGACATCAGAACATTCGGAGACACTCTCTTCTGCAGAACTTTTCCCAACAAACTGCTCCATTGGCTGATGAAAAAGAAGATACCCAGGAAGGCTTATACTTCCTGGAGTTCCACTATCTTACGCTGTAATTTCTTTAGGTCCTTCTGTACTTTATATTTCTCTAAATCCATCTTTGTTTTCTGTATTTGTTGGAGGGAGCTGAGCGAGTCATGAATGGATTTAAATCCTGGGAGGGATAAGAGAATAGGTATATTTAATGCATTGGAACATTTTTTTCTTCTTATGAAAGTTGCTAATTAGCAGTCCTGCCATAATTGATTGTCATTTAACTCAAAGTACATTAAATTCCATTAAGATCAATATAAAATTATATTTAATCCATTTCTTGTCATGAAGATGCATTAGCAATAGTGTTTCACTTGTATCTGGTTTCATTGTGAAATTTTAATTATTTTCCCTCCCCCTTTCTGAATATATGAAATAATTTGGTATCTCAAGAGGGAGATTTAAAACATTTTCTTCTTTGTGTATGCTTTGACAAGAGATTTATGCGATATTTTATTATTATTATTATTGTTGCTAAATTAAAGGTAGATAACAGATAAGATTATAACACTTCTCTCAGAGTAGCTCTCTGGGCACTGCTCAGGCACCGCTCCCCCCTCCCCATGTCTCTCTTGTGCACGTCTAGTACCTCAGGACCACCAAACTTCAAAATTCTGAGGCTGCTGCCTGTTTCTTCACAGGGGCCTCTCATGTGGTTGTGTCTCAGTACGTTTTATTAAAGGCATGAAGGAGTAAACCACTGATTTGAAGTCCCCCTTTGCTAGCAGTCACCCTTCGTAAAATGCAGAAACATGTAGACTGTAAATTCTCCTTCAGCTCATCCTGAGGATTTATAATGGAATAAGCAAAATGAAACCTCAGCTAGTTAAGCAGAAAACATGGGTTTTAAATGAAAGGCCAGTTAAGTTTGGATGATTCTTGGTCAGATAATTCATGATTTTGGTTTAGTGGTGGGAGATGAGGGGGAGAGGCTGCTGTGAGGGTTGAATTTCTTTTTTTTTTTTTTTTTTTGAGACGGAGCCTCAAGCTGTCCCCCTGGGTAGAGTGCCATGGCTTCACTGCTCACAGCAACCTCCAACTCCTGGGCTCAAGCGAGTCTCTTGCCTCCGCCTCCCAAGTAGCTGGGACCACAGGTGCCACCCACAATGCCCGGCTATTTTTTGGTTGCAGCCGTCATTGTTGTTTGGCGGGCCCGGGCTGGGAATTCGAACCTGCCACCTTAGGTGTATGTGGCTGGTGCCTTAGCCACTCGAGCCACAGGCACCGAGCCGAGGGTTGAATTTCTAAGCAGTACATTTTACCTGCAAGGCAGGAACATCCGGCAGGAGGAGACCATGATGTCCTCCCGCGGCACCTGCCAGGCATCTCTATGTAGGACCAAAATTTGATAGAATTTACACATGAATGTTTCTGGGATCTGGAGGACAGAAAATGGGCCCGGGCTTTATAAAGGCACCCTTCTGATTCCTGGTGATTCCCTCAGAAGTGTGGCTCCAGGCAGATGGCTGCTCCGCAGCGCCCACCCCACGCCCTTCCCTTTAACTAGTTCAAGGAGGCTTTCAAATGAACCCTCTTTGATGTTAGCTCAGCTGGACCTGCTGCCATTAGCCTCTTAAGACGAAAAGCTGCCAATACCCTGGATTCTGCTAATTCATATCTCTCACTTCTAAAGGTCAAGTCTCCAGGCTGACATCTGTCCATGCTCATTATCTGCAGTTCAATGAGAGGACATTTGTTTTAGGCTCTTAATTTCATGGTATACCTACAAGTCAGATCTGGTGATCTCTGAGGACTTTCCAAGTCTAACAATTCCATGAGTCTGTGATTATAGTGACTAAAACATCTCACAGCAGTGACAGACTTGTGACACTGACAAGTGTGAAAGAGGGAAGTTAACTTATTCATGCGCCTTCCAGTGGTATGCTGACATTCTAGGGGATATTTAGGGAAAACTGGATAAATACACAAGAAAGGCACTAGTGATGAGATTGATCCTGGTCGTTAGCTCAAAGCAGAAAGTGCTGAGGTATCAGGAAAGCCAGCCGTGCCGTGCTCGGTGGGGCATCCGCTCACCTACATGATACTCATTCTTCATTTTTTCTAGTTCACCCCAGATCTGCTTTTCCATTTGGTTCATTTTCTTGGACAATTTGTTCTCCATCTGCTTTACTTTGCTTAGCTCCGTGTCTTGTTTCTGTGTATTGATGAAATTCTCTAATTCGCTTGAAAGGTGCAGCCATTTCTCTTCCATTTTATTTTCAGACTTTTCCTATAAAAGAGATCACATGATAAAAGTGCTGAACAGAAAACTTCTGTAGACTTATATTTTAGCTTCAGGAAAATGTTTTTAATATTCACTTTTCCATGGTAAGCATGAGAATTCAAACCAAGTTTTCTGTGTCTAAAACTGTGTTCATAAGCATAAGAGTTAATCCTTTTGTGAACTTGTTCTTTTATGGTTCCTGAAATTCTACCTGTTAGGGAAGAAAAGAAAGTGCAATGCCTTGAGGATGTGGAATTTTAATCCAGTGTTTCAAGAAGTCTGGCAAAGGAGCACTTCAGACGCCCTGGGGCGGCCTCCTGCCTGGGCTGGTCCAGCTGGAACTGCGACTCCCCCGTGCTAGTTGTTGTCACATCACCTGGGTCATACTCTGCCCCAGAAATTCTGATGTGATTGGTCTATGAAGGAGCTCAGGAATTGATAGGGTTTAAAAACTCTCCAGGAGATTCTAATGTGTGACCAAGGGTGGGGACTGCAGAGACAAAGTTCAGCTAATTGATCCCCCTTTCCTCACTTCCCCACAGGGAATGCGGGAGCAGGAGCTGGGTGTGACCGGTCAGTTCTCTCTTGGCCCTGCCTGCCTCAGCAATGGCAGATTCCTGTCTGTCTGTCTCTTCCTCGAAGTGGCAGGTGCAATCCCTGCAGGTGCCCCCTGGTCCCCAGGCGCTGCTGCCTCTCCTAGGGTGGAGCCAGCACCAGCCGGCGGCGTGGAGGGGGCCGCAGAGCTCGCTGCGCGCCTTTGTCTGTGTGAAGCTGTTGGATCCTTTCTCCGCGGTTATTTACAGACTTAGGTGAGGGCTGGGGGCGTGATTTACTGAGCCGCCTCTGCCGAGCCCTCCATCTAAGTTCCTACCACAGCGGCGGTCCCCGACTCATCTCTCCCAGGCTCGAATCCCCCTTGTCCCCAGTTCAGCCTTTTCCATTCTCTCTGCCCTCTCCATCTCTCGGCTGTTTATAATCTAGCATCACAGCGCCTCTACCATCTTAACGCATTGTTGACGGGCACTTCTATGCCTAGACTGTCGGTTTAACCAGGTAAGTCGTGACTGCTCAGCACTACGCTAAGCCTCTCTAATTTGGCTCATCTGCAGAACCGGCAGCGCTGAGCAGGTGGCCCTGCGCCGCACGCCCCTTGGGCGGGATGTGTGCACTGTAGCAGGAGCGGGGCCCCTGAAGTCAGTGTACTTCTCATATACCTTGGCAGCCGCACCCCAAAGCTTGGGTCTATTTTCACACGCTTGACCTAAAAAACAGTGCTTTGGAACCCTTTAACGTCAGCAGAAGTGTGCAAGCTTTGCAGTGTGCGTGGCCCACGCAGGGGGCTTGCTGGAAGTGGGCCGGGACAGGCAGCCTGTACCTAAAGCTCTCAGGCCGAGCGGAGCGCACTGTGAGAGACACAGATTCACAGAGTCGGGAGTGGTGGGCAAGGCCAGAAGGCAGGCCTCGGCCACCGTGCTGCCACGGTCGCGCTGAATATTGCTGTACTGTCCAAGTGTGACCGTGCAAGCCCTACTCAGTGCAAACCCCCGGCCACCTAGACTCCGCGGGCCGCCGGCCGCTCACCACTCTCTCCTGCAGCGCCTTCAGACACTCGTTCATGTGGCTCAGGTGGTCTTTTCGGTATTTGAGGAACTGGTTTTCTGCCCATTTTTGATTATTGTCCATTTCTTCATACAGATTACTGGAAAGTGAATTAAACCTAAGGAAAAATGATTTTCTGTTTTAATAAGTGAATTTAAACATAAAACGGAAATTGAGTGTTGAAAAAGTCTGAGTTTTGTAAGATAGGACTCCAGGTACTCAAGTACTTAGGAGGTGTGCAAGGGCAGAACAGGCGACTGCGCTCTAGGACCCTGCCCTGAGCTTTAGTCTGTCCAGTCTAGCTCCTGTCCACACCCCTCCACACGCCCTGAAATGCAAGCACCAGGGTGGTGGGAGCACATAGCCTGGTGCTCCCCACAGCCCGCAGAGGTGCTAGCAGGTGAAAGGAGCACGTGGCCTGGTGCTCCCCACGGCCCACAGAGATGTGTGCACGGTGGCAGGAGCACGTGGCCTGGTGCGCCCTGTGGCCGCGCGGAGATGTGCCTGCTGACCCCGCTACTCCCAGCTACTCACAGGGCTTGCTGTGTGTGGGAGGGAAATACTTCCGTGCATCCATTGGGGTGAAGAGTACTGCTCTACAGCAGGGGTCAGCGAGCTTTTCCTGTGAAGGGCCGGATGGTAGCTACTTCAGGCAGCGTGATCTTTAGGCAGGTAACTACTGTGGGCAGTGTGATCTCTTTTGCAAACAGCACACATGGCAGTGCAAACACAGCCAACAGGGACTGGAAGCAAGTGGCTATGGCTGTGTTCTCAGCAGCTTTCAGCACTCCGAAATCTAAGTCTGTGCAATGTTCAAGTGTCATGAATAGAAATTTTTAATTGTTAGAAAGTGTAAAAACCATTCTATGCTGTGGGCAGATGTGGTTAAGCAGGGTCGGTTCCTGGCCCCTGGTCTGTAAGCACCCTGTGAGGCTGGGAGAGGAGCTGGGACGACAGAGCTCAGAATTAACTCTGGGGAGCAGTGTCCAAAGGGGCTGGTACATTGCCTTTGTCTTAGGTGAAGTTGTCAACAAAGTCCATTGCCACCAGTGGATCTCTATCAGTAGATTTTTTTTGGTAGGGGGATGTTTAAAGAGACACTGAATCATTCATGTGGGGCAAAACCAGAAGTAATTAGAGCTGCAGGATGAACCTACGGGACCCATCAAGATAACACAGCATAGGACTATGAAGTAACAGAGAATGGAAAAATTTTAAAAATGGGAGTGGAAGATGTTATAGAGATTAAAAGGACTGGAATCATGTACAATCAATTTGAAAAGTCACAGTGGAGTGGCTGAGGGTTTGAACAGGGAGGACCCCCACATCTGAAATGACTGAGAGGTGGGTACTGAAGACAGACACAGGGAGGGTTGGGGACTTGCGATTGATTTGTGTAGATTTCTTCTGCCAGTGACTTGATCAGGGTAACATGGCAATTTCAAATCCCGTTTCAGAATAGCCAAAACTATTAGATTGGCAGGAACAATGCATTTTGTTTGCTATTGAAAATATTTAAACTACCTTACAATGTGTGGTACTTATAATAATTGCTCTAATGTTCTCAAGCAAAATCACATTCAGATAATTTAGTTTGTGATGTTTATCATTGGAAATTGCTTAAGACAAACTGGATATAAACTATCTGTACAAGTACATCCTTCTCTTAGGTTTCTGAAAGAGGGTTTGGGCTAAGAATTAGGAAAGACAACTTCTGTGAAATCATTTACATTTAGTCTCATGGCTCTCAGCTGGAAGCAATTTTGCCCCCACCCCCGGGACATTGGGTGGTGTCTGCAGACATTTTTGATTGTCTCAAGTGGAAGGTGCCTACTGGTATCCAGGGGAAAGACCCTCAGGATGCCTGGGAACGTCACACACTGCACAGGCCCCTCACAGCTAAGACTCACTGAGGCAAAACTCCAGCAGGGCTGGGGCTGAGAAATGCTGCCTTCAGTATAAAACCAAACCAATAGGATAAGTGAGTCAATTCTCCAGTATTACTTATAGTCTAATAGCTAAGTTTGGATCTTCATCTCTGAATCCTCACATACTCTTACCTTGATTCAAGGCTGAGGGCTTAGCATTGATGAGAAAGAGGTGGCTTCTCTTCCTGCTCTTTGTCTAATCAGAAATTCCAGTCAGCCACCTCATTTTAGCCAATTGTTTTTTGTATCCAGAACACGCTTCCTCAGAATACTTATTGGCTTCTACTCTCATTTCATCTAGATTTATGTTTAAGCACTACCTTATCACAGAAGTCTTCTTTTTTTCCACCACAAGAGGATGCTTTCTCCTCACTAGACACTCCCTATTCCCTTTCTCTACTTTATTTTTCTCCAAAATGCCCATGAACACATGATATAAAGTAATTTGTATACTATTTCCTCCACTTGAAGTTCAGCACCACGAAAACAGGGATTTTGCTTTGTTCAAAATTTGACTGTGAACAACAACTGGAATATAGTTAAGAGTTAAGTGCTCAACAAACAGTTGTTGACTAAATGAACAAATGAGTCATTCTTTCTCATTAAATACCTTTTATCAAGGTTGTTGACTAATAAACTTGTTGAGCTATTTAGAAACCTAATCGGCTCTGATTTTCATCTTCTCTTCTCTATCATTGGAAATTGCTTCCAATTCCCTGTCTTTAGTGGAGGTATTAATAAACAGCAATGGTTAGTTAAGGGGGGCAGTGAACCCCCAGATCACACAGAAAGAGCTTTGGAGTTGAAGAGCCAGCCTTTGGTCATCAGTGCCCCTCCCTTCTGTGTGAATAAATAATAGCATTTACTCTCCTATGACTGATGCAATATTAACACCTCTCTGAAAATCAAGGAACCGTTAAAGGTGCCCAAGTAATTACTAAAATTCTGGAAGAGCACATCAATAATTGAAATTCTGAAATGAAAGCCATAAAGAATGAATTAATACTTATCTCCAAGGTTTGCCTGCAATTGGATATTCACGTTTCTACTAACAACCAGAAGTCAGACTCTGTTAGCAGTTTGATAAAATTAAAATATGAAAGCATTTTTAAAAAGCAATCTTCTCTCGAAAGATAAAAAGAATAAGTCAAAGGTTTATATAAATCTTTTTTCTTTGCCTAGACTTTTTCCTAACATAATGGACATGATTTGTCATAATTCAGTTAGTTATAGAACTTACAGTTGTTGAAATCTCAACAATTTGAGATTCACATCTGAGTTCTAAAATCGTCTATTGTAATAGGTGTAGGGTATAGCTAGCTGGTTGATAGATAGCTTTTTATTTTATTTTTTTCAAAACACAAAAGTTAAACATTTTCCTTAGAGAAAGGGTCTCTGTCACCCAGCTAGAAAGCAGTGGTATGATCACACTGTATCTCTAAATTCCTGGTACAAGCCATCCTCCTTCCCCAGCCTCCTGAGTAGCTGCACATACAGGTACACACCACCATGCCTAGCTAATTATAGCCTGTTTTCTAAGTGATGGGTTATCACTATGTTGCCCAGGCTAGTTTTGAATTCTTGAATCTCAAGCAGCCCTCCTGCAAAAATTGCTGGGATTATAGGTCTGAACCATCACACGTGGTCAAAAGTTAGGTGTTTAAATTATGGCCAGAGACATCACTAGGATGATGTGGGATATTGTGGTTTAGCTTCTTTTTTTTTTTTTTTTGAGACGGAGCCTCAAGCTATCCCCGTGGGTAGAGTGCCGTGGCATCACGCTCACAGCAACCTCCAACTCCTGGGCTCAAGCGAGGCTCCTGCCTCAGCCTCCCAAGTATCTTGGACTACAGGCGCCCGCCCAGCCATTTTTTGGTTGCAGCCACCATTGTTTTTTGGCGGGCCCAGGCTGGGGATTGGAACACGCCACCTTAGGTGTATGTGGCTGGCACTTTAGCCGCTTGAGCCACAGGTGCCGAGCCGGTTTAGCTTCTTTATTTTGTCTTACAATTGTTGTACAGATACAATGCCAAGGCCAATTGCAATGGAGAAAGTTAAAAAGAATAAAGAAAAACTGAAGATGTATAGACATGGTAAACCCCAGAGAGAGAGCTGTGGCCAGAGCATTGGGGAGAATAGACATGGTAGACCTAGGGAGAGAGCTATGGGGAGGGCACCGGGGAGGATAGACATGGTAGACCTAGGGAGAGAGCTGTGACCAGGGCACTAGGGAGAATAGATATGGTAGACCTGGGGAGACAGCTGTGGGGAGGGCACTGGGGAGGGACAGACAAGGTATACCTGGGGAGAGAGCTGTGGCCAGGGCACTGGGGAGAATAGACATGGTAGACCTGGGGAGACAGCTGTGGGGAGGGCACCGAGGAGGGACAGACATGGTAGACCTGGGGAGAGAGCTGTGGGGAGGGCACCGGGGAGGAATAGACATGGTAGACCTGGGGAGAGAGCTGTGGGGAGGGCACCGGGGAGGATAGACATGGTAGACCTGGGGTGAGAGCTGTGGGGAGGGCACCGGGGAGGAATAGACATGGTAGACCTGGGGAGAGAGCTGTGGGGAGGGCACAGGGGAGGATAGACATGGTAGACTTGGGATGAGAGCTGTGGGGAGGGTACAGGGAGGATAGACATGGTAGACCTGGGGAAAGAGGCATGGGGAGGGCACCAGGGTAGGATAGACGTGCTCAACCTGGGGGAGAGAGCTGTGGGGAGGGCATGGGGGAGGGATAGACATGGTAGAACTGGGAAGAGAGCTGTAGGAGGGCATGGGGAGGATAGACATGGTAGATCTGGGGAGAGAGCTGTGGGGAAGGCACTGGGGTGGGATAGACATGGTAGACTTGGGATGAGAGCTGTGTGAGGGCACAGTGACCACTGTTGTCTCAGTTGACATGGACATGGCTCTATTTCTGCCCTGTTTTATCAGTTCCCTTATATTTATAAACATCTTATGAGTTAACTGTTTTAGAAGATGTGAAGATTTTGAATTCTTGGAAACTATTACAACTTATAGACCCTCAAGAATTCAGATAGTGGCTTTGCTTGAATGTGAATGTTAAAATAATTAGTGACCTTTGAAGAGCTGAATAACAGGAAATATTTTAATTTTTTGTAATCATATTTGAAAAAGCATAAGATAGATCACGTATTATTATTTTCTTGGAGACTGAATCTTAGATTTTAAGTTTCACACCAGGAGCAAGGAATTAATTTCAAGAAATATTATCTTACTACTAAGTTTGCATAACTACAGGCAGAACTCTTTCAAACTAATTTCTTCTTCATGTTCTGATTTCCAATTAGTGACACTATCTAAAAAGCATTTCCACTTCTATTCCGATAGGAAATTCACTTTTGTTCCTAGGTCATTCCAAATTGTACTTGAGCTCAAATCCCAAAAGCTTCCTAGCAGATGTGATCCTTCCCTTCCCTAAATTTCTGCAATTAGTTTATCAGTATGTAGGACTGTGCAATGGAGGCATCATATATTGATAAAAACAACCTGAGCTTTGCAGTCAGATACTTTCTAGCTATGTGACTTTGGACACATTACTTAATTTCCATGATTATAAATTTCCTTATCTTTAAGTGGGGTAAATATCCATCCTGCAGGGCTGGATATGCTAAGCATTTTGAGGACTTAGCAAATGGTAGGCCTTTATAAGTGACAATTATATATTTATTATTTCTGCCAACTGACATATCTCATTTAACATGTCTTAACTTTTACTTTTCCCGTGTTTAGTATTTCATTTATTTATATGTTTTCTCCTGAACTGTATGTGGTGATAATTATGTCTTTGGATATTCCAAAACACAATTTACGTATTATAGGTGCTCAAAAATCATTCATTCGTCCATTGACTTCTACTTGCGTTTGAATGTGCTGGGTAAAAGGACACGAAGATGGATGAGACATATCCCTTTCTTGGATAGTTTTTTAACTTTCTACTATAGTGGTGTTTTCAAAGTTGGATGATAAAATTTAGATCTATGCATTTGCTTCATTGACCAAATACTTTTTTGTATAAATCACTGTCTGCAGAACAAGGATCAGCAGTAAGAGTGGTCTAGGGAGAGACTGGCAGGTGCTGCCCCTGCCAAGCCCTTGTTAAAGATAGCTCTATTTCCTGATAGCCCAGCCTCCTGCTGTGTGAGTGCTGAGTTGTTGGCTCAGGACATTACTTATGAACATCAGACTGAGACCCTTCTGGAAGGAGGAGGCACAGTGGAGGGGTCAACGTGCCTTTCTTTATCAGGTCTAGCCATCACTGCCAAAATCTCAGAAGTTCACTAGAACACCCCCAGATGATACTGTGGCTTTGAAGTTCAATATGCAATGTAAGTTTTTTTGACCATTAAGGTTGAATATGTTTGTTTTTTTTTTTTTGAGATGGAGCCTCAAGCTATCCCCCTGAGTAGAGTGCCATGGCATCATGCTCACAGCAACCTCCAACTCCTGGGCTCAAGCAAGTCTCCTGCCTCAGCCTCCCAAGTAGCTGGGACTACAGGCGCCCGCCACAACGTCTGGCCATTTTTGGGTTGCAGCCATCATTGTTGTTTGGCGGGTCCGGGCTGGGGATTTGAACCCGCCACCTTAGGTGTATGTGGCTGGCGCCTTAGCCGCTTGAGCCACAGGTGCCGAGCCTACGGTTGAATATGTTAAAGTTTCTAAATGGGAAAATTGCTTAATTAAACTTAACATTGTTATTAAAATGCTGTCATTTAAAAGTTAATCCCTTTGTTCAGAGATAGTTCTTTACAAAAAGAAAATATAAACCCTATCTATTTTAATTTTAAATTTAAATGTACTTCAAAACTCTAACATCAGCAGCAATTTATATACTTTCTTTTAAGTTGTAGAAGTATTTGTTCCTATTTTTGTTCAAAGTTAACCTTGCCTAACACTGAAATCCAACATACTAGATTAAAACAAAGTGCTCCAATTAAAAAACAAAAAAAGCTCTATCTGCCTTACTTTCTCTTTGAGCAAAATAGATTTTCAAGAGATATCTCAGTCAAGGGATTAATGTCTTTAATGTGAAAAAAGTTCAACAAGTTGATAAAATGTCAAAAATCCCAATGCAAAATTTGATAAATGCTAAGAATAAGCAATTCTCAGGAAAGAAAATTTAAAAGGTGAAGGGAATACAAATTAAACAGATGATTCCTTATCCTTAATTGGCAAGTATTTAAAAATAACATATCCAATTTTGATAAAAACATAAGAAAAGGCCTTCTCATACATTGCTGGTTTCAGTGTAAATGTTACAACATTTCAAGGAAGAATGTTTTTTTTTCTTTTTTAGGGACAGAGTCTCACTTTAGTGCCCTCAGTAGAGTGCTGTGCTGTCACAGCTCACAGCAACCGCCTCCAAATCTTGGGCTTAGGTGATTCTCTTGCCTCAGCCTCCTGAGTAGCTGGTACTACAGGCACCAGCCACAATGCCTGGCTATTTCTTTTGTTGTTGTAGTTTGGCTGGGGCCAGTGCCCAACCCACTGAGCCATAGGTGCCGTTCAAGAAAAAAAATATATATATTTATATATATATATTTTTTTTTTTTTTTTGAGGAAGATGTTACCCATGCTAGAGTCTAGTGGTATCAGCCTCGTTTGCAGAAACCTCAAACTTCTGGGCTCAGGAAGTCCCCTCCTGCCTCAGCCAGCCTCCAAAATCACTGGGACTGGCTAATTTTTTTTTACTAGAGATGGGTCTCACTGTTGCTCAGCCCAGCTTTGAACTCCTGAGCTTAAGCAATCCTCCCACCTCAGACCCTCAGAGTGCTAGGATTACAGGAGTAAGCCAGCATGCAGGGCCAATACTTTTAAATTATTAAATACATATATTCTTTGACCTAGAAAGCTTACCTATAGAAATAAAAACACTGGTATAAGACTATCCAAGGATATATACATAATAATTTTTTTTTTGTTTTTGTAGTAACCATAAACTAGAAATAATTTATGCAGCAGTAAGATAAGTGATTGAATAAATTATAGAATATGTCTAGGTTAAAATATCATGCGACTATAAAAAATAATTTTAAAATAATATTCACTGATTTAGGGAGAGATTCAGGCTATACTGGAAGAAAGAAATTTACTGAGGGATGTATGTAGGAATTATTTTAATAACCCTTGCTTTCTGTGTATGGATAATATCTTTTTCCTGTTATATATTTATATTAACAAGGAGGAAAGTGTGAAAAGGTATGTGTTAGCATTGGTTATAATAGGAAGCTGAGATGGTGACCTTTTCTTTTCAATTCATTGCCATGAATGTATGTTAGCTTTTAGTAAAAAGTTGAAAATTTAAATAAGAAAGAATCAACTGCACAACTAAATGAATTATTAGAGCTCATTAAGTATTTGCATGAGGAAAATATAGTTCATAGGTTTACTGTTGCCTCCTGTAATACTACTGAAATTTTAAGACATGTTGCTTAGAGTGAAAAAAAGATTCAAGTTTACACTATCATAAAAGTCTCCAGATTTGGATTTAACTGGTTAGACACATTGTTGGTAAGCCAATTTCCTACAGTGCCAAAGGCAGAAAAAAATAAGCAAATGCAGCAGTCAGCCCTCGGTCTCAATTTTTCCCTCCTCTTTTCCATTTGTTAATATATTTTATCCCTTTAATTTAGTCTTCCATTCCAGATTATAAGTCCCATCTCCTCCCTGTACAATCAACTCTTAATCCATATGTTCAGAAACAGACCACTTTTCCACTTCCCCTGTGGGTTCTCTATCTTAATTCCAAGCTGAGCAGCACATGGCTGTCCCTGAGCATCTGATCCAGCTGGGATTCAAGGACCTGGAAATGCTTCTCAGACTGTGAAGAGAGTAGGAATTTGCTGTTTGCTCAGTCCAGCTACTATTGTACATTTGGTTATAAGTTAAAATTATTCTGTAGAAAGGGTTAGAATGAGTATGTCAATTCTCATTTTTGTTTGTATATGCGAACAAAGATCATGATAGAATTAATATTCATATGATTTATTATGAACATTGTACAAGTTACTTTTAGAACATCTCTGCATCTATTGGCTGCTTTATTTCTTGGCCAGATTCAAATTCCTAGAATAGGTTTTTTTTTTGTTTGTTTGTTTTGTTTTTCCAATGCTTTCATTAGGCAAAACTCTTTGGAATGCCTTTAACAGAATTAAAAATCATCCATTCACTTACTTGAATTCCAAAAGGTCCATTTCGTGGCGATAATCCCCCTGGACCATCTTTAAATTTGAGGTTTGCTCAGAACTGGCAGTCTCTATCTTTCCTAAGAGCTGCATTACCTAATGAAAGTACAAGAGGGAGCTTTTTTGGTGTGAATGAAACCACCAGTATTTGCATTAATTATACTTTATTCCTAAAAGAAGCCAGCAAACAGACTGGAGCCTCTAGCACAACAGCATTGGTAAATGATTTTTGTAATTGAATATGAGTCACAGTAATAGTTACACTGTCTTCTGGGAATGAATAACAGGGAGTGTTCCATTCTCCTGTCTGTAATATTCTTTTTGATCAAGAGCTACCCAGTGACACAACAAAAACACACTACTGCCAGTAATTTAATTTGCTGATTTTATTATTGTTTTACTTTCTGTCTCCCGCTTACAACGTAAGCCACTAGATCCTACCTCCACCATATCCAGCACATATTAGGTGACCAATGGTAAATGCTCAATAAATGCTTATTTCTTCACTAAGTCAGGAAAACATACCTGACTGGCCTAAGGTTATGTGTCGGGGTTTTCCAGATAGTATTCTGACATAAGCACAAGTGAAGCCCAAGTGAAGTGACATATAAAGACAGAAAAAAAAAAACCAAATTCCAGTTCTGGCATTTAAGATTCAAGTATCTTCCACATTGCTGGAAACATTGAAAAAGTTTCTTTAGGCAAAAGAACCAGCATAACAAATAAATGAAGACCATTTAACCATGGCTGAATTAATCACTGCTAAGGAGAATGAGACCACGTGATTAGCTTTGCTCAAACAGAATTTGCTGCTCAGTGTGGTTGGTTATAGGAAGGAGAGCAGGTATTTAATAAAATCTGAGTTCTCTTGGAAAATAAAGATATGAATAATGTAAGGATGTGAAAGAATAAATGTGGGGTGGGCACCTACAGATCTATTTACAGGACACACACTTAAAACAGCTAAAGGCAGAAATGTTAAAATATTGCAATAGGCAAATATGTTCCTAGACAGGCAACGAAAAAGAAAGCAGCCAGAGCAATATTACTGTTAGATAAAATGTCATTTAAGGCAAAATATGTTGAAAATGAGACAAATATGGTCATATTTACAGATGAAGAGTAAAAACTGCAGTGAGAAATAGAGGACTTTGAGCTAAGATGCAGCAGCGTTTTAGGATAAACTAATAGAGATGATATATTAGAGATTTTAAATGACTTTCCTTGACTTTTTGCTGGTCAAGTATGTAAAGTGCCGGAAGATATGAAAAACAAATTTACTGAATAAAGTTGTACACCAAACCGTGTAGCTAGCCAGCACCAGTCGCTCGCTCGGCCCCAGACTCCCCGAGCATTTCCAGTAGCTAAGCACAGGAGTGACGCGAAGGAAAATGTCAGGTTATTCCAAAAGGAAGAAAAGCACAGGCTTTTCTCCAACTTCACTGCACTAAAACTAGAAAAAGAAAAATATAAAGACACAAAAATCCACTCGCTTGAATAAAAACAATTAAAAACCCTACTCTTTTAATTCTAGTGCTTCACTTGAAAATGTGCCTCTCGGATATCCTCCTACAAGGGGCACGATGGGCCAGGGCCCTGACTGCTGTGCTCAAAAGCCCTCCCCTGTGTCCAGGCCATGCTTCCCATAGGCTGCTGCTGGCCAGTGTCTGAGTTGTATTCCTTCCATGAGTGATTTTGGTTCAAGGAACTTGATGGAATGATCTTAGGATGGCATCTCACCCTAAGGCCTTCTTTTCTCATGTTTTTCATAGGAACCAGACCTGTGTCACAATCTGAAGACTGTCCCTGTGTCATCCAGCTCCCTCCTCATTTTTCCTTAAGTTTTCCCCTCAATGAACTCTTGCACACCTAATTCCTTTATGACATTTATTTCTTGAAAGATCTAGACTAACTTAAGTGTTAAAATCAACACTACAGTTACAGTTTACTCAGGAAAGATCATGAAAATATCACACCTCAAAAGGACAGAACCAAATCTATAATCGGAGGTAAATTTCTGGCATTAAATATTTTCATAATTATGCAAGAAAGATTTAAGCTATGTAACCATTTCACAAAGTTAAAAAGAGAGTAACAAACTTAACCAAAGGGAAGCAGGATGAAGAAATTGATAAACTGTGGGAGGCAGTAGGGCTCCAGAGAGGTGTCCATGCCCTGATCCTGGAACCTGAGAACACTGGTGTTCCAGGGATTCTCAGCTGTAATTAGGAGTGCACACCTGGACATAGGGACAGTAGGCTGGGTCATCCACATGAACTTAGTTTAACCCTGTGAGCTCTGAACACAGAGAACTTTCTCCAGCTGGCCTGAGAGGTGTAGCAGGAGGTGAAATTAGAGTGGCTGGAAGCAGGAGATGTAACTGGACCTGCTATTGCCAGAGTGGCCATGTAGAAAACATACGAAGGAGGACAGGCAGCCTCTGGAACAGAGACCACCCCCTGTTGGCAGCCAGCGAAAATCTCAGTCCCGCAACCCCAAGAAACTGAACTCTACCAAAAACATGAATGAGCCTGGAAGAGGATTCATCCCCAAAGCCTCCTGAAGGAACAGAGCTCTGCAGATACCTTGATGCCTGCCTTGTAAGACCCTGAGCACGGGCCAGTCTTGCTCTCTCCCAACTTTTGACCTGTAGCAATGAGGAAAATGTATGAGAAAAATACATTTGTGTTGTTTTACACCATCATGTTTGTGGTAATATATTACAGTGGTAATGGAAAACTAATGCACAAACTTTTAAAAATTAATAAGAAACAAAAAAGTTATGGGATAGGTAAATCCAAGGGATGGTTCTTTGAAAAGGTAATAGACAAAGTTTTTTCTACTCTAAATGTGAAAAAAAGGGATAAAACATAAATATTAAAATAGCCATAAATATCTATGCGCCAAACAATATAGCAGGAACTTTCTCAAAACTGAAATCATAGTTGAAATGGAAGCCCAATAATTATAGGAGACTTTAATTCACCTCTCTCAATCTAAGACAAAAGCAGCAAATCAAAAAATAAGTAAGGGTAAGAGATTTAACCAGTAAGTTATTTCTTATAGATATTGACTTAACTTTGTACCCTAAAAATACAGAATGTACATTCTTTTAGAACATGCACAAAAATTGGCTATCTAGCCATCAAAACAAAACAAAAAATCCCTCAAAATTTTCAAAAACTAAAACTGGTATATACAAAAAATATAACTTACATTATTTTTAGTTGAAACTAAAAATGAATACAGGCAGAACAAAACACAAAGTCTTTAACTAAGAGGGTAGAAAGAAACTCCTTTTGTTTAAGAGAAAATGCAATATTCAATTAGAATTTCTAGGAAACAACAAGATTACTATATATCAAACCTTAGGGAGTATAAGGAGAAAAGAATAAAGGAATGATCAGGGGAAATTCGGTCATAAATACATCAGTAAAAAAGAGAAAGAGTACAAACACACATGGTTTAAAAAGTTTGGAAATGAACAAAAGACACCACAGGCAAGGAAAATATTGATAAAAATACAAGATGAATTTGGTGAGTTGGAAAAGAATAGAAGCAGAACTAACAATACAAAAGAATATAGGCTCATTATTGAACAGTTAGTACAATTGTTTAGGCACAAGTAACTGAATCAAGGGGAAAAAGAGCAGAGCATAAATACACAGAGTAATAAAATGGTAAGAGGACATAAAAGCAGAAGGGATCAAAACTATCTTAAAAGTATTTTTCACTACTTTCCACAAATAAATTTCAAAATCTGAAGGAAATAGGCATTTTTTCCAGGAAAAAGTAATGTACTAAAGCTAACCTCTGAAGAGATAGAAGGTTTAAGCAGAACAATTTTCACATAAAAATTTAAACCAAGATATCAAAGGCTCCCTCTAATACCAACCATCAGGTTCAAAGGTACCAAATCCCTAAAGAACAGATACTTTAGTAATCTTCAAACTGTTTCAGAATGTAGAAAAAGGAAATTTTCAAATTATTTTTATGAAGTCAGTGCAATGTTGATTCTAAAGTCTAAAAAAGTTACACAAGACATAGGTCAATCTTATTTTTAGGCATTTATGCAAAATTTTTGAGTAAAATATCAGCAAATATAATTCACCAACACAAATACCTCATAATCAATGCAACACATTTTAGAAAAGGAAGTATGGTTTAACAATATAAAATGTATTATATAAATAATTATGCTAGCATAACAGAAGAAAACTGACACCATTTTCTTCATAAATGCTGAAAAGGCATTTGAAAAAATTCAGTAATAATTCCACATTTTTAAAAAATTTAATAAAATAGGAACAAATGGATACTAAACATGCCTAATGGGGAATCTTACTTCCTCATCATAAGGAAAACACTGGGACTATTTCTGTTAAAGTTATGAACAAGACTGGATGCCCACCATTCTCACACTATGTACTATTTAACAATGTCTATTAAAGCAATTAGAAAAGAAAGATTGTGTTTATGAAAATAGAAAAAGATAAGGTAAAACTATTATCATTTAAAAATTATATGATTTTGTGCCTATGGACAAACAAATACAAAATTACTGTAATCAAGAAAATTCGGCTTGGCACCTGTGGTTCAAGCGGCTAAGGCGCCAGCCACATACACCTAAGGTGGTGTGTTCGAATCCCCAGCCCGGGCCCACCAAACAACGATGATGGCTGCAACCAAAAAATGGCCAGGCGTTGTGGCGGGCGCCTGTAGTCCCAGCTACTCGGGAGGCTGAGGCAGGAGACTCGTTTGAGCCCAGGAGTTGGAGGTGGCTGTGAGCTGTAATGCCATGGCACTCTACCCAGGGGGAGAGCTTGAGGCTCCGTCTCAAAAAAAAAAAAAAAAAAAGAAAGAAAATTCACTCTTTATGGAGCAGGAAATCAATCCAATGTTCGTAGTATACAAATAACAACTCATTAGTAGGGATAATGAAATTCCTATATAACAAACTAAAAAGAAAAAAGACAACAAAATCTTGAAATACAAGAAATGATACTAAATCTACAGGAGGAGAATTTGAAAACCTGCCTGACGGACATAAAGTCAACCCAGAAGAAACAGGAAGCAGGCTCGGCGCCTATAGCTCAACCGGCTAAGGCGCCAGCCACGTACACCTAAGGTGGCGGGTTCGAATCCCCAGCCCGGACCCGCCAAACAACAACGGCTGCAACCAAAAGATAGCCGGGCATTGTGGCGGGCGCCTGTGGTCCCAGCTACTTGGGAGGCGGAGGCAAGAGACTCGCTTGAGCTCAGGAGTTGGAGGTTGCTGTGAGCTGTAATGCCATGGCACTCTACCCAGGGGGACAGCTTGAGGCTCTGTCTCAAAAAAAAA
>CAUYTI010164070.1:0-38347 GCA_963575145.1 Galago senegalensis
GCAAAGTTGTTGGGAGGAGCACAAGAAGAAGCACCCAGATGCTTCAGTCAACTTCCCAGAGTTTTCTAAGAAGTGCTCAGAGAGGTGGAAGACCATGTCTGCTAAAGAGAAAGGAAAATTTGAAGATACGGCAAAGGCGGACAAGGCCTGTTATGAAAGAGAAATGAAAACCTGTATCCCTCCTAAAGGGGAAACAAAAAAGAAGTTCAAGGATCCCAGTGCACCCAAGAGGCCTCCTTCGGCCTTTTTCTTGTTCTGTTCTGAGTATCGCCCAAAAATCAAAGGAGAACATCTCGGCCTTTCCATTGGTGATGTTGCAAAGAAGCTGGGAGAGATGTGGAATAAGACTGCTGTGGATGACAAGCAGCCTGACAAAAAGAAGGCTGCAAAGCTGAAGGGAAAATACGAAAAGGATATTGCTGCAGACGGAGCTAAAGGAAAGCCTGATGCAACGAAAAAGGGAGTCATCAAGGCTGAAAAAAGCAAGAAAAAGAAGGAAGAGGAGGAAGATGAGGAAGATGAAGAGCATGAAGAGGAGGAGGAAGATGAAGATGATGAATAAGTTGGTTCTAGTGCAGCTTTTTTTTCTTGTCTATAAAGCATTTAACTCCCCTGTACACAACTCCCTCCTTTTAAAGAGAAAAATTGAAATGTTAAAAAAAAAAAAAAAGCGGCTGGGCGCCTGTGGCTCAAGTGGCTAAGGCGCCAGCCACATACACCTAAGGTGGCGGGTTCAAATCCAGCCCGGGCCCGCCAAACAACAATGATGGCTGCAACCAAAACATGGCCGGGCATTGTGGCGGGCGTCTGTAGTCCCAGCTACTTGGGAGGCTGAGGCAGGAGACTCGCTTGAGCCCAGGAGTTGGAGGGTGCTGTGAGCAGTGAAGCCATGGCACTCTACCCAGGGGGACAGCTTGAGGCTCTGTCTCAAAAAAACAAAAAAAAAAAATGCTAAGCACTCAAAAATTATCTGTTATTATTAGCTATTATTTTAATAACTTAGTACTGATCAAATGTTAAGAAAACAACTGATATTTTCAGCAAAAATGCTGCCCAAAATGAGAAGTGACTCATTGGCAGAGTCTACTGGGGAAAGCCCGGGACAGGGAATCAGTGCCCAAGTGCTATCTAGACCACCAACAAGCTGTGTGACTTTGGCTAGGCAAGTCACTTTTTCTCTATAATATATAGCTTCCTAAATGCAAATGAGGAATTAACAGTAATTTATAATTTCTATCACTGAGTTCTCCTACCAAAGGCTCTTAAAAGGTTCTTGTATTCACTTCACACCCATAAGAATGGTTATTAATTAAAAAAAAAAAAAAACAGAAAATAACAAGTATTGAAAACCATGTAAGAATGTAAAATGGCTCAGCTGCTACAAAAAATGGTAAGGTTGTATCTCAAAGAATTAAACACAGAATTATCATATGATCCAGCAATTGGACTGCTGGGTACATGTCCAAAAGGACTCAAGGTAGTAACTCTAATGATATTTGTACAACTATATTCACAGCAGCCAAAAGGCAGAAGTAACCTGAGTATTCATCAACAGATGTATGGGTCAATAAGATGTGGTATATACCTACCAGGAAATATAGGGAAGGGAATTCTGACCCATGCTACAACACGGATGAATGTTTGAACTTTTCAGGCTTTATGCTAAATGAAACAACCCAGTCACAAAAGAACAAATATATGCGAGTCCACACATACGGGGTACCTATAGGAGTCAAGTAAAAAGACAGGAAGTAGAATGGTGGTTGCTAGGGCTGGCAGGCAGAAGGGATGGGGCATTACTGATGTTTAATGGGTAGTTTCAGTTTGGGAAGATGAAAAAGATCTGGAGGCGGAGGGTGTGATGGTTGCACAACATGAATATACTTAATGCCACAGAACTGTCCACTTAAAAATACTTAAATGATAAATTTTATGTTATGTATACTTTAGCACAATTTTTTAAAAAGGTTCTTGTTTGATTATCCTACTATACTGCTCTCGAGAGTTATCAGAGGACACTAATAACAGTGGCTTTCAAAACGTGACCAAGAAGCTGGGCGTTGTGGCAGGCACCTGCAGAACCAGCTACTCGGGAGGCTGAGGCAAGATAATCGCCTAAAGCCCAAGAGTGGGAGGTTGCTGTGAGCTGTGACACTACAGAACTCTACTGAGGGTGACAAAGTGAGACTCTGTCTCTAAAAAAAAAAAAAGTGGCCAACACCATATTGCCATCAAAAGATACGCCCTTTCCTTGAAAGAGCAAATTTCTAAAAACATTTTAGAAGAGAAAGCAACTGAATCAGCTACTGGGGAGTGGTGGCAATCAGATAAATACCATAAAGGGGCTTTCAAAGTGTCCTCTCACTATGAAACTGCTCAGGGTATGCGGTAGGTTCTCCAATATCTATTGATGATGAATGATCACTAGATTAAACCAAACACACCTTGAACATTACCAACCAACAAGACCTTCGTGGTCTGGCTCCTGCTTATTTCTCCCGCCTCACCTCACTCACCCTGATGCTAGCCTTGCTCTCCGCTCTCCTTCTCTTCTGTGTCACCCAGAATTTATTTCAGTTCTTCACTCTCCTCTGGCTTCCTTCTGCCTCCCCCACTCTCCCATCTTCTCATCCCTGAGAGCTCAGCTCTAATATCACTTCCAGGGGAGCCTTCCAGTCTCAGTCAGAAATACTCATCAAGGGGTGGAGGGAGGGGGATGGGTGTGCTCCCACTTAATGGGCACAACGTAAGGGTATATGGCACACCTCTAGGGTGCAGGACACAACTATAAGGATTCTACCTAACAATGCAAACATTGTAAGCTAGTTGTTTGTACCCCCACATTAACCTGAAATTAAAGAAAAAAAAAGAAACACTCATCATACTGTATGCTTTCCCTTATGATTCTACATATATGGCTAATTATACAATTAACGTCAGTCTTCCCCATGAATTTCAGGTTGCTTCATCTCCGGCATCTAACAAAGGGCCTCATGCTTAGGAATCATTTTTTTTTCTTTTCGAGACAGAGTCTCACTATGTCGCCCTCAGTAGATCACTATGGTGTCACAGTTCACAGCAACCTCTAACTCTTGGGCTTAAGTAATTCTCTTGCCTCCGCCTCCCAAGTAGCTGGGACTGCAGGCACCCACCACAGTACCCGACTATTTTTGTTATTGTTGTTGTTGCAGTTGTTGTTTAGCAGGCCCAGGCCGAACCCACCAACCACAGTGTATGTGGCCAGCGCCCTAACACGGAGCTATGGGCACCAAGCTCTTAGGAAATCATTTTTAAAATGAGTAACCTCATAAACAGTTCTTCAGCATTCCCAGAATGACTCCAAAAGTCTGTATCAGAAAGAATCTAAACAAAAATAGAAAGCCCATTTTGAAAGCTCACCTGAAGGAGGCAGGAGTTCGTCATGGCTCGATAGCAGGCTCTGTGGCTCTTCACTGTGGGCCGCTCCCCAAGGCAGTAGCCCCACTTCTTGACCATGTGAAACCGCTTGGCATGCCAGATGTGAGTTTCTAACCATTTGTTCTTCCTTTGTCTCCGGTTAAATTCTAGAATCCGATTCATGTGACATCTTCGAGCTTTATGGCACTTAGTTTTTGAATGTTCTTTCTTCTGATGGACAGTTTTCTCTGCCTATAGTTTCAAGAAGAGAGAGAGATTCCAGTTTGTGAGAATCACAAAACAAAGTGACCTTAGGAATGTAAACAAGATTTTTTTTTTTTTTTTGAGACAGAGCCTCAAGCTATGCCCCTGGGTAGAGTGCCATGGCATCACGCTCATAGCAACCTCCAACTCCTGGGCTCAAGCGAGTCTCCTGCCTCAGCCTCCCAAGTAGCTGGGACTACAGGCGCCCGCCACACGCCTGGCCATTTTTTGGTTGCAGCCATCATTGTTGTTTGGTGGGCCCAGGCTGGGGATTTGAACCCGCCACCTCAGGTGTATGTGGCTGGTGCCTTAGCCGCTTGAGCCTCAGGCGCCGAGCCAGGAATGTAAACAAGATTTAGAGAAATATGTTATCAGTTTGCTTAATTTTCTAACTTGGTGGTTCCTCTAATGTAAGAGAAGGGAGATAATACAAAGAGCTTAAGTGTTAGAGACAGGCAGACCTGTCTATCACTCAGTACATGGACAAGTCGTAGAGACTATGAAGATTAGGACACCCATGAAATGTCCAACACAAGTTTCATGTGACTATTAATATTAAGGAGCAAGAGAGAATAAATCAAATGTTAGCTTCTAGCTGATGTACTAAGATGTGAGACTGTAATGAAACAAAAAACGTATGACCAAAAACACAAAAGTGGGGAAAACCTAAACTTTCATTTCAGTTAAGCTACAAAGGCTAAATGCTGTCACTGAGAAACAGACCTTACATTAATTCTACAAAGTACTATATTCCTACTGAGTTTTAACTCTTAATCTCTTCCACCAGCAAGCTCAACTTTTATGAAAAAAGAATTATTCTTCATTGGTTTGTGAAGCCCTTAAGGACAAGGATTTTCCCTGCTGAACTCTAACACCACCACCAGTGTAGTACTGGTACACAGAAAGCCACTCAATAGATTTTAAATCAATTAGTAAAGACATGGGTGGCTTAAACAATCTTAGAACAATCGAGTCCAGAATTTTGGTAAAGTACAATTAAATGTGTACAAAGATTAAAACCAAGTCCAAGTTTTCTTTTTTTTGAGACAGAGTCTCACTATGTCATCCTCGGTGGAGTGCCGTGGCTTCACAGTACACAGCAACCTCAAACTCTTGCACTTAAGTGATTCTCATGCCTCAGCCCCCCAAGTAGTTGGGACTACAAGCACCCACCACAATGCCCAGCTATTTTTTGCTGCATTTGTTGTTTAGCTGGCCTGGGCCAGGCTAAAACCCACCAGCCTCAGTGTGTGTGGCTGGCACCCTATTCACTGAGCTATGGGCGCCAAGCCAAGTCCAGGTTTTCAACTTGGAAATAGTCAAAAAACAAATGCTAAGCACTAATGCTTACCTAAGTAGGCCACACCCCAAAACACAGATCTAAAATTATTTAATCTGGTGAGAGGCTCAGAATATTTTTTAATGTGTGAGGGGAATATCAACTATTCAACACCCTTAAAATACAGGGTTTCCAAATGCTAACTTCAAAGCAGCTATAATGTCCAAAGTCCTGCTAACTTGGCCTGGGGAGAAATGGAGGGTTGGATAATGATTAAAAAAAGATGCAAAAAAAAAAAAAAAAAAAAAAGAAGAAGCATACCACAATAAGCAATGTTGTTTTCTGGTTTTCGTTTTAATAAATTCTATTAAGTCAATACTTCTCAATTTTTTTCTAGAAAACATTTATACTACATGAAACTTCTACCTCTTTCTGGGCAATCTCCTGTAATCGTCTAGGAAGGCGTTTGACATTGTGGCTCATGGCTCTCCGTCGCATATGCCGTGGCAGAGTCTGGAAAACCAGTGAATTAGAAGACTTCTGGGTTACAGCTTTTAACATAGCACTGATTTCGGCAGCTCGTGCTTGAGCAAAAGTAGAAGCTGTTGAAGGAAAGGACAATGTCATGGAAAACTAATCTGACATCAATAAGACTTGCTTTTCTGGGATTACAGAAGGAAGACAGACTTGAAATAAGTGAGCTTACAATTTATCTACCACTAACCCTCTGTTAGATGAACACTGCTAGTGGTTATTTCTGTTATACCATTTTGAGATTATTTTTCTTCAACTTTTATATTTCTCAAATTTTCTACAAGGATTCAGTTTCACTTTTCTAATCAGAAGAAATGTTTAAAAACAAGTTTTACAGAGATTTTAAAAACACAGGTCTACATGGAGTACAGTATCTGTAATATATATTCATGCAATATAACCACAGCTATTTGTAGGTAATAATCACACAGAAAAACAAAGAAGAGACAAAATTTTAACAGTGGTTCTAAGAGGTTTTTTCTTAATGTTTTCTGCTTTTTCCAAATATGTGACCGTATTATTATTCTTTATTGAAAACTAGACTTTTCTTGAAGAGTAAACAGAGTGCTGAGGAAATTTAAGTAAATTCCTCCAAGAAGGCATATAGACCAGAAGACATGTCTAAGGTGTCTACAATGAATATGGGGTTTAATGTGCTAGCAGAGGTGGAGGTGTTGGGGGAAAATAGGAGATGAAGCTGGAAAGGGCCTGGAGACAAGCTAAATAAAGGTATTGGTTGCTGTTCAAGTGTACTAAATTTTAGTCCATTTTTGGAGAATGCCATGCTGAGTGTGGACACCACATGTAAAGGGTGGAGGGAGGAGGTTAGAAAGAGGGACAATTCACAAAGTCTTACAAGAAGATGGCTAAGAGAAAAGGATATTGAGGAAGGGAGAGCCATCAGGCCCAAAAAAGCTATGGCCGAAGTCCAGGCTAGAGCTGAGAAGGGCCCCAGGTGGAAGGATCAGAGGAGAGAGGTGGGGAGGCAGAACCAAAACACAGAAGCAGGCAATTTCTTGGCATATCTGGCTGTAGTAGAAACAAAGGGCCCCTAATGTAATCCAGTGTCACTTCTTTACCAATACCTACCAGTTATATACTTGGGAATCTCCTGAGAAGTGCCATCGGGACCTGCTTTCCAGCCTCCTTTTTTCTTAAACATTACTTTGGAGGAAGACTGCTCACTCACATTTGGCTCAGGCAATGAATGGGGAGTAATTTTGGTTTGCCGCTGTCCTGAAGTTCCAGAATGAGGTTCTAGTGTATTTTCAAAAGGAAAACAAAAAAGAAACATGTCACTCTTACCAGAGATAAAACTCATAGTGGAGAACTAACATTTGTTGGATGGCAACTGATCATGTTTTTAGTCCTATAACCACCCATTAAAGTAACTATTAACAGGTAGGGAAGCTCCCCCATCCAAGTACTAACCAGGTCTGACCCTGCTTAGCTTTGTGATATCAGACAAGATCAGGCATATTCAGAGTGGTAAGGCCATAGACTCAGCCAGGGAAGTAAATTAACTTGCCAAAGGTCATAGAGCTAGCAGATAGCATGCTAAGTAATCATTTCAGCATGACATATAAAGAACCTTGAATATAACAGATATAGGTGAAATTTTCTCTGTATAAATATTATAGCATGAATTTTAAATCTAAGCTCCCTGCTATGGTCTAAAGCTATGGTTCTTAACCTTCCTAATGCCATGGCCCTTTAATACAGTTCCTGTGGGTCACGACCCACAGGTTGAGAACCACTGGTCTAAAGGTTTGTGTCCCCACCAAATTCCTATGTTGAAATCCTAACCCCTGAGGTGATGGTATTAGGAGGTGGGGCCTTTGAGAGATGATTAAGTCATAAGGGCAGAGAGCCCTCATGAATGAGGTTAGTGTCCTTACAAAAGAGGCCCCAGAGAGACCCTCACTCCTTCCCACCATGTGCAGACCCAGCAAGAGTGTGCTATGAACCATAACGCAGGCCCTCAAAAGACCCTAATCCTGCCAGCTCCTTGATCTTGGACTTTTCAGAAATCAGAAACATGAGAAATAATTTTCTTTCTGTCTTTCTTTTTTTTTTGAGACAGAGTCTCATTATGTTGCCCTGGGCAGAATGCTGTGGCATCACAGCTCACAGCAACCTCAAACTCTTGGGCCCAAGAGATTCTCTTGCCTCAGCCTCCCAAGTAGCTGGAATTACAGGCGCCCACCACAATGCTTGGTTATTTTTTTGTTCCAGTTGTCGCTGTTGTTTAGCAGGCCAGGGCCAGGTTCAAACCCGCCAGCCTGGGTGTATGTGGCTGGTCCCCTACCCACTGAGCTAAAGGCGCCACCTAAAAGAAATAATTTGCTGTTATTTATAGTCTACCCAGTTTATGATATAGGTTGAATATCCCTTAAATTGGTATCCCTTAAATGCTTGGTACCAGAAGCGTTTCAGATTCCAGATTTTTCTGAATTTTAGACTATTTACAGATACATAATGAGATACCTTAGAGATGACACCCAATTCTAAACATGAAATTCAGCTATGTTTCATATACTCCTTAGGGGTGTGTGTGTGTGCGTATGTGTGTGTGTGTGTATATATATATGTATACACCTTCATAGCTATAGATATATACTTTCATATATACCTTCATAACCTGAAGGTAATTTTATACAATCTCTTAAATAATTTTGTGCTTGAAACAAAATTTGTGTACACTGAACCACTAGAAAGCAAAGGTGTCCCTATCTCAGCCACCCATGTGGATCATCTTTGGCATCATTATGAGGCCTAGACTAAGGTGGAAAAATACCAGTTAATTCCTGGCAAATTTCTTGGCTGCAATCCCTTGATAAAATGGAATAAGTCTGGTTCACTCTCAAGATAGATGGGAAAGTACTCACTGACTTCTTGCTTGACTAACTCCCTGAGAAATAGACCAGGAGGTACCAACTGTCCCCGGACTGACCCTTAAGAAATACCAGGAGGGGCTCAGCACTTGTAGCTCAAGCAGCTAAAGGGCCATCCACATACACCAGAGCTGGTAGGTTCGAATCCATCCTGGGCGTGCCAAACAACGACAACCACAACCAAAAAATAACTAGGCGGCACTCTACCCAGGGCAACATCCTGAGATTCCGTCTCAAAAAAAAAAAGAAATACCAGGTGGGAAAGTACTGAAACAAAGATGTATGACTAACTAACCGCTAAATTCTGCTTCTGTGCAATGCTTGCTAACCTATCCGGATGCAGCTGGGCAGCTTGCATGCCAACCAGGATGCAGATCAAGCCTTAAAAACCTACCCCTTAAGCACTCAGGGCTGCTCTCTGAACCTCTGTGTTGAGTGTGAGGCAGTCGTCAGCCAGCTCTTCAATAAAGGGACTCTGCTGTGAATTCGGCTTGTTTGGTAGTGTGGTCTTTATGGAACTCCTAGGCATAACATCATCATCATTCCTGATTCTGAATTTATATGCTCCTGATCAGCCATCATTTTCTTACACATATTCACACATAAGTACCTAATAAAAAATATCTACCATTGAGGCCTCCAGCATGCACAATGCCTTTTATTATCTTTTGTGCGCGTGCTCACTGGATAAACCACAGCAGAAGGGGATTGGCAACTTTTCTTTTCCCTTGAGAATGCTGAATAAACTGTACACACCTTTGTTTTGACTGTGATCTATCACATGAAGGACTTTTGCATTAGGAATGAATGCTCAGCTCACACTTTTTATAGCCGTCCAAATGACACTCCTTTAAATACTATAATCCACATGGTTTTGTACATTCAGTCTAATTCTAATTCAGTCTAATTCCTGATATACTCATAGTTGAAGCCACTATGCTAAATTAAAGAAGGAATTAAAAACAGTCTCTACACAAACATCTGGGCATTCAAACCATTCTGACTCAACGACAACATCAAATCTCTATCTATGAACAAAGGTAGAGTCCAGCAGAGAATTCTATAGTGCTCCTGCTTATTTCCACTGTGGTGCTAGAACAGGAAGGCAGCAGGGAACCTCCCCAAGGGCTGTGAGCTGCCCTGCCCTCCACAGGGTGACTGTGCATTCTTCTTGCTCTGTGCATGTCCACAAATAACCGCCAAATCTCATGGGTACTGACTTTGGGGTTACAAATAAACTTTAGCAAGTAGGCAAATTTGCAAATAGAAAATTCAGTACTGTCTCTGTTTTTAATTCAGTTCATTTACTACTAGACAATGACTGTCAAGAAAAGTTGACAAAAGCAAGAGGATCAACACGGCAGTGGAGCGAGCACTGCGTTCACTTACCTTGCTTCTGAGGTTTCTGACCTTCATTATGGTGCTTTCCACCTCTATCAGTCACAAAGCCAGAGGATAAAGTCACATTGGTAGGCTGGTTTCTCATTTTCTTAGCATGTTTTCTTTCTTTTGCATTAGACATTTCTGGAAAAGAAGTCATAAATGTAACACAGGGAGAAGAAACTTCCATTCAAAAATAAAAATAAATTTAATAAATAAGTTTTCATGTGACTCAACATTAGATCCTATTAGTACATTCCAGTTTGCACTGGCAAATAAATCAATTCAAATGTTGTCACTATATAAAGTCTATTAGAAGAATGAAAAATAAGGTGAGATAAGATTGTTATGAAGAGGCTCAGCGCCTGTAGCTCAGCAGCTAGGGTGCCAGCCACATACACCAAAGCTGGCGGGTTCGAACATAGACCTGGCCTGCCAAAACAGTAACTACAATAAAAAGACTGTTATGAGGGTAAAACAAATTTTTAATTAAAAAAATTAAACAAAATTTACATTTTATCTTGATTCTTAGGTGAAATAAGAGCTACCTTGATTAACAAAACACAAAACACCCTACTCCCAAAGGATAACCTCTATAAAAACTGAACATAAATTAATGATGATTTCGTTTCTACTCCCAAGATGAGACCAGTTACACCTTTTTTTCCCCAAGACAGTCTCACTCTGTCACCCTGGCTAGAGTGTAATGGCATCATCATAGCTCACAGCAACCTCAAACTCCTCGGCTTTAAGTGATCCTCCTGCCTCAGCCTCCATGCTCTCAACACTGCAAGCTATTTTTAGAAAAGTTAGCCAGGTCTCAAACTCCTGAGCTCAAGTGATCCTCCTGTGTCAGCCTCTCGAGTAGGATTATAGGTGTGATCCACCAAACTCAGCCATTAGGCAAGTTATATCTTGTTTTTATTTTTACATAGTCAGAGTTCAATGACCTATATCTTTAATTTATAATAGCAAGACAAGCCAGCTCTGTGGCTTAGTCAGTGTAGAATAATAGCAAGACAATGATTCCTATTTGAAGAAGAAAAAAAAAAAAACCAAAACTCTACTGGAGCCTCGCTGATTTACTCAGTAGTTATCAACTCTCAAATGCAACACTCCTTTTTTTGACTGATTCAAAATCAGTCAAGCCCAGGAAAATCCAAAAGTAGCCTGATTCCTAACTCTTTTACACAAAAGTGTTGGTTATGGGGTGGGCATAGTGGCTCATACCTGAAATCCCAGCATTTGGGGAGGCTGAGGTGGGAGGCCTCAGCCTAAGCATGACCAGCCTCAGCATGTTTTCTATTTTTAAATGAGATTAATACAGCCTATTAAGACACATAACTTTTACCCGTATACACCTTATAATGTATGTTCTATCTGTAACATAAAGGAGAACTAAAAAGTAATTTTAATAAAATAACATATCAATGTATTTCTGTATGTAACTATTTTGCCACAACTATACTAGATGACACCATGAAAAAGAGATTTTGAATGCAGGAGATAATCTCACCAACACAGGCACCAGCACACTCACTGGCACAATCCATAAAGCTGGAGAAGGGAAGACTCCCCCACTCCTGCCCTGTCCAGCGGTCATTAGCTCTTTTATTGCTAACTATAGGGAAGTCTGAGGGTCCTGAATGGAGACACATAAAGTATGGAAGCCCAGAGTAACAGGCATTACCAAGCTGTTCTCAAAGTATTTCAGTATTTTAACACTACTCTTTACTTCTACCTAGATAGAATTACCACAAATGCAATAGCTCAAAAGGCAAAGCAAATACAGGTGTCTTGTACTAGTGCCTCCAAGAGAAAATAACAATGCTGCTGGTGATGTCATTTTCCACACTGGTGAACACTCCTTGATAAGGTACACCCTGCCCACACTAAGAAAAAAAGTACAAACCTATTTTGATTTATTGCATTCCTGAAAAATTCAGTATATATTAAAACTACAACCAATACTTTTTTTTTTTTTTAAAAGAGATAAAGTCACACACTCTGTTGCCCAAGGTAGAATGCAGTGGCATGATCAGAGCACACTGCAGTCTCAAATTCCTGGGCTCATCCTCCCAAGTAGTTAGGAGTATTTGGCCTGTGCCACTACGCCTGGATAATGTTTTTTTTTTTTTTGTAGAGAGAGAGTCTGGCTATATTGCCCAAGTTGGTCTTGAACTGATCCTCCCACCTCAACCTCCCTGGGATGACATGAGCCACAGTGCCCACCCCACAGCCAACACTTTTATGGAAAAAGTTAGGAACGGGGCTACTATTGGACTTTCCTGCACTTGGCAGGCTATATAACATCCCTGAGCCCTGCCTAATAAATGCAGCAATATTAGACCAACCATCATGCCAACCAGAACATCTATACAAACTTCCAAAATGTCACATCAGGATTTGCTAGCTGTCACTGAGAGCCATTAAATTAATAATCACCCATTCACTTAGCTCCTTTTCCAAGACCTCATACAAAGTTAAGAGCCTGTGTGGTGTAGTGTTTAAAAGCCTTTACTCTGGCCAGGCATGGTGGTTCGTGCCTGTAATTCTAGCACTCTGGGAGGCCGAACCGGGTGGACTGCTTGAGCTCATGAGTTCAAGACCAGTCTGAGCAAAAAGCTAGACCCCATCTCTACTAATAACAGAAAACCTGAGGCAAGAGGATCACTTGAGCCCACGAGTTGGAAGTTGCTGTGAGCTATGATGCCACAGCACTCGACCCACAGTGATAGCTTGAGACTCTGTCTCACACAAAACAAACAAACAAAAAACCCTTCACTCTAGAGTTAGAAAGACCTGAATTAAAATTCCTTCCTTTCTCTTTTTAGTCATATAATCTCAGAAAAATTATTTTCCTTCTCTGAGCTTCAGTCTCTTCCTCTGTGGCTGCTATGAGAATTAAATAAACATTAGATACTATATACACATACTATATGAGGTTCTGGTTTTATCAAACACATGTACACATGTCATTTAGCAAGGAGCTCTACACAAACTACTCAGTTCATGATAGCTATTATTCTTTTTTTTTAACAGTAGCCTTTTATTTTTAATACCTATTATGCCATGAATTCATAGGGAAAAGGTTCCAGCAGCTCAGGGAGGCGCCTTTCCATTGAATGTGACAAAGCCTGCTATGCCTATTATGCCATGAATTCATGGGGAATAGGTTCCAGCACCTTATATTCCTGTTCCATTGGTTCTCTTGGTTCTCCTGTGTGGTATGCTGTACACCTAATTATGCCATGAACTCTTAGGGAATGAGTTCCAGGAGCTCAGGCTCCTTTCCACTGGTTCTCACAAAGTGGGCTTCTCTGGGTAGAGTAGGCTGGTGCTTCAGGTGAACCCGGGTACCTTTCTCTTTGGCTTCCTTCTTTTTCTGATCACGTTCCCTTAGCATTTTAGGAAGCTATCTCAGCTCTTTAGAGTGCTTAATATGCTCGATATGAACATTAATCCTCTTGGCAAGAATCTTGCCCTTAACTTGTCTGTTTACAACAATGGCAATAGCATACAATAACAATGTAGACTCTTTCAGTTTTGCCATAACATTTGTATGGCATGTCTTTTTTAACATTCCCCATTCCCTTAATATTTACAATATCACCTTTCCTGTAGATTCACATATGTGCAGCCAAAGGAACAAGTCCATGTTTTCTAAAATGCCTAGAGAACGTGTATTGGGTGCCTCTCCTCTTTCCCTTTGTGTTTGTCATTTTGGTGAATTACAGGAAGATGGCATCTCTGGCCGAAAGGGATGATAGCTATTATTCTTAAATAATAAATGAAATAGACAGGGATTTATATGACTTCAGTGCCTCACTCCACTCTGCTTTCACCTAAATGAAAGACAACTATATATACACCCAAAGACATTTTTCAAATTAAACAATAAATCAGAAGTAAACAGATTTCTGTAAAACGGTTAGCTAGTGAAGTGCATGATTCAGATAATGTTGCATTAAGAACCATTCAAAATATTTCACAAAACAATGAGTCCTTCTACTGTTACCTCCTTGAATCAGAATTTACCCAGCAAGACAAAGCATGACCATGGGAACCCTAACTCTACTCAGGATAAGAATGAACCAAGAGCAGGCTGGTGCTAGAGGATTAGGGCAAACTTGGGAACATCTCTGAGCTTTGATTCCAGGCTAAAAAGTCAGGAGATTGAACCAGCAGTGGTCTTCAAACAGTCTAACAGCAGAAGAGAAAAATACAGCATGCACACTTATGAAGTCTGAGAATTTACGTTAAAAGAGCTTCCAGAAGGAATCTAAACTCTTACCTTAACATTTAAGTTAATTTTATATCTACTCCTAATAGTATAGTTTGTGGTTGTTTTCATATTCATTCCTTTGGTCAAACTTTAATGAGAACTAAAGATGTACCAGGCTTTATAAAAATGTTCCCCCTAATCTTCAAATAAAATGAATGTCATGCTTTCTCACCCAGCTTAGTATCCTCTGGTTGACCAGACATACTCCACAGTATACTGGACTTCAGTCTGAGAACCTCTGTAAGTTGACCACCCAAAGGACTATAACAAACTGATCAACATCCAGCGATGGTCTACATAAGGCATTCCCGAAGCATTACAAATAATACTATGATCTATGAAATTTAAGAAGGTGATCAATGTAGGGAGGTGGTTAACCATGGAGGTTTTACTGTAAATGATTTCAGTTTTCTTCCACATCTAAAAAAGTTGGTGATTCAGACTTGATATAAAATCTGTCTTAAGAATAAAGGTAACTTATTTCACACGGAATATTTTATACAAGTTGAATTATTTGTAATGCTGCAAGAAAGCTCCTTATTTAAAGAATCATATGGTGAATGACTTTGTAAATAAAAAAGCATCTCCTAATTATCCAGTTTAACCAAATTTAACAAACTTTGGGGTACTCAGTATGTGCCTAATAGTTTCAGGCTGTGTATAATACCAAAGTAGTCTAAGGATGTGATCTTTAAAAGAACTGGGTCATCTTAGGTAGCTAATGTTAACTGAGAACTTTATGTGTCAGGCACTATTCTACATGCCTTATTCATTTAATTCTCACAACTCTATCGGGAAGGTACTAGTATTATCTTCACTTTATGAATGAAAAAAACTGAAGCACAGAGAGGTGATATAACCTGCCCAAGGTCACTACACTTGTGAATGTGCTGGAATTCAAACCAGGAATTCTGACTCTAATCACTGTTCTTAAAACACATAACACATAGAGAATAAGACCACATATAATAAAATATTAAATTTTGTAGAATAACACAACAGGAAACTGGAGGAGAGAAAGATAAAAATATGAATTGGCAGGAAAAGTTAATCAAAAAACAGGATTTCAGTTAGCTAGAATTTGGATAGCTAGGGATGAAAGCAATTTATTGTGTAAATACAGAAGTGAGGAAGCTAGACTACTAAAATGGGAAGAGAGAGTAGAAGAGAATGAAATTAGGCCCTAAACCGATGAAAAAGATGTGAACGTTCTTGCGCCCGAAGTAGGAAGGTCAAAACCTTAGCACCATGTAAGGCAAAATGGCAATAAAGGAAATTTTCTTATATTACATTTTGGAAACAGGGAGGGCATCTTACCTTTCTTCACTGCTGCACCCAGCACCTCGCAGAGTGCCCTGCACAAAGTAGTGGCCCAGTATCTACTTGTGAATGTATGCACGCACGCAGAAACGAAGACGTGAATCGTGCCTATAATGCATATATTATCAGGGTGAAAAATATTAGCCAAATACTACCCTTTCTGACACAGCAGAATTTCACAAGGGATCTAGGCCATCAGTTAGATCACTATCTTTCCCTCTGAAACCCGATTCCAGGCACTCAAAAGAAGGGAACACGGGAGGAGCGATAAGGTGGACAACGCCCAGATCTCAGCGTGGTCCCTGAATGACCCATCTCACTCCTTTAGGGTGGCAGAAGTCGGGGTGCAAGCCCTTTCCCGGCACGGCCTCCGCCTGGCAGGGCAATGAAGAGAAATGTACAGACCTAGGAGACTGAGCGCTGGGACAAGAGATGCAGCAAAGGCAAGCAACGCCCCGGGCACAGACAGCAAGGACAGAGGGAAGGTCCGCGGAGTCCGAGGCAGAGAAGATGCGATGTGAGGCGAGCCAGGGCGCAGGCGCCAGGCGGGGGCCGCCACACACACTCTCCCAAACTCTGGGGCCCTAGAAGGCACCAACCTCTCGGGACCAACCTGCCGAACGCTCTGAGGGATCCTGGGGTCAGAATGACAAGCCTCGGCGACCGAAGTGCCCACCAAAGCGAAACGGACAGCGAGCGAGCTGAATGGCGCATGCGCCAGCCCGGGCTTCCTCCACGTGGCCCCGAGCGGCGCTGAGACTACAGCTCCCAGAATGCCGTGCGAACTGCCCCGGGGCTCCTGAGGGCGGAGTTGCTGCAGCGCGGCCAGTCGGCTGGGACGCGAGCTGAGCAGCAGTCTGGGTTTGTACCTTAGGGGCCGCAAGAGTGGGGAACTGGCCATGTCGTCCTTGATCAGAAGAGTGATCAACACCGCAAAAGCCCCAGGGGCCATTGGCCCCTACAGGTAACGTGGTTTGTGAGAGCATCGTCAGAGCTGGGGCGTGTTTGAACGGGAGTTCGAGGCTGGGGCCACTCCAGGTCAGAGACCCCCCCCCGACCAGCCCCTTGGAACACGCGAGGAAACTGAGCCTGGAAAGGGGGCAGCGCACCTGGAGACCCACCGCGAGTTGGGAACTCCAGTGGAACCCGGAGCCTGCGCTCCGGTGAACTCTGCCTCTGGCTGCGAAGCCCAGCCTGCAGGACTCTTTTCTGCTTAGAAGTCTGTGTTCTGACCTTTGTTTTGATCGGGGCGGTTTTGTTTTGTAACAGCTTTGTTAAAATTCACTCCTTGAACATGCAGAATTTAGTTTTTACCATTCTCACAAAACTGTGCAGCTATCACCACTTCTTAATCTCAAGACACTTTCTTCACTCCAAAAAGAAATCCCATACGCGTTAGCATTCACTCACCATTCTCTTCCCCCAGCCAGACAACTACTAACCTACTTTCCATATCTATGGATTCCATTCATAGAATCCTAAAATATGCTCTCTTTTGTGACTAACTTCTTAGCATACTATATGGTTTAACCCTCTTTTCATTGAAAAGAGAAAACCCCATCAGGACATGTTCGTCTCTTCTGGGGAGAGTTGAGTTCTTTTCACAGAAATGCTTAGCAAATCCCTGCACATCTGCCCAAGCCACTAGTTTTCAAAACACACATAGAAATGGCATCACGATGTTTATAAATTGATTGCCCATTCTTATTTCCCATTAGTAAAATCACATACATGTACAAATCACTGCGGAAGCTTATTTAAGATTGCCCAACATACTCTAGCAGCTAAGTATGTATACTGGCCAGAAAGTCCACCCTGTGTATATGTGTTTCCACTGGTCATAAGTGCCTTTAAATAGAAAGGTTAATTCCTTTTTTAAAATCTTCATCTATAAAACTACTGGATCCTGCCAGGTGTGGTGGCTCATACCTGTAATCCAGCACTTTGGGAGGCCAAAGCAAGAGGATCCCTTGAGCCGGGGTGTTTGAGGTTGCAATAAGTTATGATTGCACCATTGCAGTCCAGCCTGGGTAATAAAACAAGACCCTGTTTCAAAAAACAAACAAAACCTCCAACTATTAGATCCTGTCCTTTGTATTCTTAGAGATTTATTTCTGTAATTTGTGTTTATTTTTTTCTCAGCTGCTTGAATTAGAATTGTCATTTATTTGTAATCTTGTAACCCTTTCTCCGTTTTTTTAAAATATAGTTTATCTTGTTTGCTCACTGTTAAAAGATCCAAGACAGAAAAACTTCTACAACTGTAGAACTAGGACAGACATCTGTTGAACAGTAATATGCCCGATAATTCAGATAAACAAAACTGCATTAAAAAAGAAAAAAAAGTGGGCTCGGCACCTATAGCTCAACTGGCTAAGGCACCAGCCGCGTACACCTAAGGTGGTGGGTTCAAATCCCCAGCCCGGATCCGCCAAACAACAATGACGGCTACAACCAAAAAAATAGCCAGGCGTTGTGGCGGGCGCCTGTGGTCCCAGCTACTTGGGAGGCAGAGGCAAGAGACTCACTTGAGCCCAGGAGTTGGAGGTTGCTGTGAGCTGTAATGCCACGGTACTCTACCCAGGGGGACAGCTTGAGGCTCTGTCTGAAAAAAAAAAAAAAAAAAAAACGTGTAAAGGACATTCTTCATCAATATGGGGAAAGAAAAAGAAACGTTTTAATTTTGTGCATGCAGTATGCCAACCACCTTCCTAAGTGCCATCCCTCTTTTAGAAAAAGAAAACTGAAGCTCACAGTAAACTTTTCCAAGGTTAAATAGTCCATGAGCAACAGCTTGATTTAAACTCAAGCCCTAGCTGCCTACTCTATACTACACTGCAATGAGAAATAGCACTTAGATGTGGCAGAATAGTAATTACTATAGTAGAGTTAGATATAAAATGCAATGGGAATAAAGTGACAGGTGGGGGAGTGAGTGAAATAGAAAAAGAGAAATTGATTCAAACTTGGGGTGGAGGAAGAAAAAGAATCTTAGTAAGGCCCCTTGTGAGAGGTAGGCCTTGGGTTTTTATGTTGCATTTGCCATTTATTTTGTTGTATAAAGTTTGATCTTTAAATTACTTCGTTACGGATTTCAACAGGAAGTCACTGAGTGAAGGGCATCCCAGATGGAGGGAAGAAGGGCTTGAGTGAGACCTAGAGGTGGAAGAATGCATGGTGTAAAGGTTTCTGGGAGTAGTTTTAGTAATTCAAGCATTTTTTTTTTGGCCAAATCTGTGTATAACTTGTATTATAGTTTGTATTATAATTTACTTAACATATTTCTTTGAGATGGCTCACTTTATTTAACAAATTACTTTAAAAAGGAAGCTTTGCAGGCCAGATGAAGTGGCTCACACCTATAATCCCGGCACTCTGCAAGGCCGAGGCAGAAGGATCACTTGAGCTCAGGAATTCAAGACCAGCCTGAACAAGAGTGAAACTCTGCTTCTACTAAAATAGAAAAATTAGCCTGGCATTGTGATAGACACCTGTAATCCCAGGGGCTTGGTAGGCTGAGGCAAGAGGATTGCTTGGACCCAGGAGTTTGAGGTTGCTATGAACTAGGCTGATGCCAGGGCACACCAAACTAGAAGACAGACTCTTGTAGACTCTTGTCTTTAAAACAAAAAAGGAAACTCTGCAACAGAATGCTAAATAGAAAACTACCCAATGCAAAGCAACATTAAAAAAAAAAAAAAAAAACCTCAAATAGAAGTATTATTTCTAGCTAGATATTGCAGTTGGCTCAAAACCTGAGGCCTGCTCTCTTTGTTAAAAGAGATGTTTCTTAAGACTTGTTTTCTAAAAATAGTTTCCTCTATAATGTAATCAGAGGGTTGAAGTAATAATTACTAACATTTATTGAAGCTTTCTCAGCTCTAGGCATTGTTCAAAGTGCTTTTTGTGCACTAGTATAGTCTCCATTTTCCAGATAAAGAAACAGTATGCAAGGTTAAATAGCTTGGCCAAGGTCACACCACTGAGAAGTGGTATAACAAAATTTGAATTTGGCAATGGGTTGCATAGCCCAGTCTTAATCATTTATTTAGTTTTCTGTCCCCTGCATAGGACTGAAAGGGAATTGAAAGGGAGTTTTTCCTTACTGTGATTCACTGTGTATAACAGATACCGTAGGGAAATACTAATGAAGAGTTAGACTTTTAGGCTTGGCACCTGTGGCTCAAATGGCTAAGGCGCCAGCCACGTACACCCAAGGTGGTGGGTTCGAATCCAGCCCGGGCCTGCCAAACAACAACGATGGCTGCAACCAAAAAATAGCCGGGCGTTGTGGCGGGTGCCTGTGGTCCCAGCTACTCGGGAAGCTGAGGCAGGAGACTTGCTTAAACCCAGGAGTTGGAGGTTGCTGTGAGCTGTGATGCCATGGTACTCTACCCAGGGGGACAGCTTGAGGCTCTGTCTCAAAAAAAAAAAAAAAGAGTTAGACTTTTAACTTTTTTGTTCGGCCTCTTTTTAATTGTATGACCTTGCAGAGTGACCTAACCGTTCTTAGTATGCTTATTTATCTTCTAAATGGGCATAACAATAATACTTCTTCATAAGATTGTGGGAATTAAATAAAATAGAGACCAATAAAAATTAAATTTTAGCAGGGTCCAGCTGTGATAGTTTCCAATATTAAATTGAAAGTATGGCTCGGCACCTATAGCTCAACCGGCTAAGGCGCCAGCCACATACACCTAAGGTGGCGGGTTCGAATCCCCAGCCCGGACCCGCCAAACAACAATGACGGCTGCAACCAAAAAACAGCCGGGCGTTGTGGTGGGCACCTGTGGTCCCAGCTACTTGGGAGGTGGAGGCAAGAGAATCTCTAGAGCCCAGGAGTTGGAGGTTGCTGTGAGCTGTAATGCCACAGCACTCTACCTAGGGGGACAGCTTGAGGCTCTGCCTCAAAAAAAAAAAAAAAAAAGTATGGACTTTATATATAATGAGGAGCCATCAAATGTTTTTGAGAAGGAAAGAACATGATCAGATCTATTTTAAGAAGACAATTCTGATAGAAATTTGGAGGAGGGCTGGACACCCGTAGTTCAGTGGTTAGGGCGCCAGCCACATGCACCAGGACTGGTGGGTTTGAACCTGGCCTTGGCCTACTAAAACCAAAACAAAACAAAACAAAATAAAATAGCCGGGCGTAGTAGTGGGCGCACAGTCTCAGCTACTAGGGAGACTGAGGCAAGAGAACTATTTGAGCCCAAGAGTTTGAGGTTGCTGTGAGCTATGATACCATAGCCCTCTACCGAGGGTGACAAAGTGAGACTACATCTCATTTAAAAAAAAAAAAAAAGAAAGAAAGAAATTTGGAGGAGATGATAGAATAGTTACAGGGTATTAGAATATTAGCAAAAATCACTAATCTTCCTCTTTCTGCTCTGATATCTCTCCTTCAATCACACTGTAGTAACATTTAGAAAAACACTTTGGAACAAAAGTGACACTTTAGAAAAATAAAAATGATTACAAGAAGCACTTTGTCCTGGAGCCTGCTAAAGAGGATACAGCTTCCTTGACCTATTTACTAGACTGTGTAACTTTGTTCAAAAAAGAAAGCACAGCAGTAATATTCCTGGTTGCCCCAGAGGTGGGGTCAACTGTTTATAATGCTGCAAACAAAACAGATCTGAATATGCCAGCATGAGAAGAGAAAAGCCATCAACCAGCTTCATGGGGCGAAGACTTCCCAGGACATTGTGCTTCTTATGTACTAGGTGACTAGAAATGGTGCTTATTTTCGGCACTTTATGTTTAAGAAAAAACTACACCAACTAACTAGTTATATCCTGATAAAGTTAACTGGACAAGAGTTTTCGTGCGTGGTGTTGACAGTGAGTACATTTTTTGAAATTTCTGGCTCCTTTCCAGGAAGAATTGAAGCGTGTTGAACTTTCAGTCCCTGGCCTTGGGGTGGATGGGGTATTGTCACTAATTAGCCAGTCAGCTCAGCACATTTCAGGAACACTTCAGGACAGAACCTTGAAAGATTTCAACATCGCATTGTGTCTCATTGCCCTCTATTTTGCTATCACACTATCCAAATAGTCATAAATTTTGGAAATGACAGCCCAAGTGGCATGAGAATTATTATTTGAATGCTTTTGAAACTGTGATTACCCTTTGACCTGGAAGTAGAACAATATACTTTTAAATTTTCTGGAGCCTAACATGTTGTCTGTAGAGTCCATATCAGCATATCCAATTGTCAACTATCCAACTAATTTGTGAACAAAACTCTTTAAATCTCTAAGAGGTAACTCATAGAGCTCAGATGGTGTCAAGAGTTCCAGCACTGACTTTTAATATTCGGGAGGAAGTGTTTCTTTTACAATCTTAAAGTTTTTGAGAGTTGAAGGTACTTTGCAAAGGGCCTAGGGCAGGCAGCCTAATTCTACAGAGGGCAGTTAATAGCAATGATACTATTTAACCTGAGAAAAGATTACAAATTAACAAGCACCATAGTTATCTATTTGTGGGCCAATGTGAAAGCCAGATCATTGGCTCGGTGCCTGTGGCTCAAGTGGCGAAGGCGCCAGCCACATACACCTAAGGTGGCGGGTTCAAATCCAGCCCGGGCCCACCAAACAACAATGGCGGACGCCTGTGGTCCCAGCTACTTGGGAGGCTGAGGCAGGAGACTTGCTTGAGCCCAGGAGTTGGAGGTTGCTGTGAGCTGTGATGCCACAGCACTCTACCCAGGGCAACAGCTTGAGACTCTGTCTCAAAAAAAAAAAAACAAAAATTAGATTATAAAGGAAAAAATGTGATCAAGAAGACCAAGGAAAACATCAGGAAAGTTTGGACCACATTGGAATACAGAAGAATAGGAAACTAGGAGAAGAATGAAATGAAAACATCTTAAATTTCTAGATAAACATGGAAATGGTAAAACAAATTTCACTTCTAAATTAAAATTATATTAACGTTTCCCTCTTCAACATCTTAAAAAACAGGCTATAGGTCTATCCCAAAACTGTAAAAAGTTTGTTTGCCTTTTTTCAGGTATTAATGTAGTATGTTCCTTTTCCTGTGATTTCATCTTAATTCAGAACTAGTCAGTACAAAAGTAAGCGCTTGGCAGAAATGAAGTCTAGCCTCAAAAGTACATCTTTGGGTGCACTCAATGGCTCACGCCTGTAATCCTAGCACTTTGGGAAGCCAAGGCGAGAGGATTGCTTTGAGGCCCCAAGTTCAAGACTGACCTGGGCAACATGGGCAAAACTCCATAAGAAGTAAAAAAATTAGCTGGGCATGATGGCATCCTTCTATAGTCTCAGCTATTCCGGAGGCTGGGGAAGGAGGTTTCCTTGAACCTAGGAATTCAAGGCTGCAGTAAGCTATGATGATACCAGTGCACTCTAGCCCAGGTAACAGCAAGACCCTGTCTCAAAAAAAAAAAAAAGTTTATCCTTAATGACCCTTCAAGAAGCAGTGACTGATCTTATCTGAGAATGACTACTTAGATTTTTAGAGTGTTCTTGGCATTGCATTTTTTGTCTCTTAACACCTTTATTAAGGTGTAAGTACTTGTAAAAATCAACCATTTTAAATGTAGAGTTCATGAGTTTGGGTAAATGTATAGAATCCTGCATCCATTACAGTTAAATTAAACTGCCAAAGTATTTTCTAAAGTGTCGGTACTGTTTTGCATTCCTACCAACAGCGTATTCCAGTTGCTCTGCATGGTCACCGGTGCTTACTATTATCAGTAATGTCTTACTGCGGGTAATGTGTCTTCTTGTGGTTTTGCTTTGCATTTCTCTAATAACCAATAATGTTGCACAACTTTCATATACTCCTTAACTCTTTGTGGGGTTTGGTTTTTTGTTTTGTTTGTTTTGTTTTTGAGACAGGATCTCACTCTTTTGTCTAGGGTAGTGTTCAGTGGCATCATGATAGCTCATTGCAAACTCAAATGCCTGGGCTCAGGTTATCCTCCTGCCTCAGCCTCCTGAGTAGCTAGGACTATGGGAGCATGCCAGTCAGTTTTTCTATTTTTTATAGAGACATGATCTTGCTATGTTGCTCAGGCTGGTTTCAAACTCCTGAGCTCAAGCAATCCTCCTACCACCACCTCCCCAAGTGCTGGGATTACAGGCACTGTGTCTGGCCCATCTTTGTATATTTTCTTTTGTGAAGTATCTGGTTAAATTATTTGCCTAGTTTTTATTGGGTTGTCTTCATATTATTGAATTATAAGAGTTCTTCATATATTTTGATAAATAAATTTTTAATTTTAATAAAGTCCAGTTGTCTTTTTTTTTTTAGTTTTATAGTTTGTACTTTTTGTGTCCTATTGAAGGACTCTTTTAGCATTTTATATGTTATGCTTACATATACTTTCTTTTTATTGCAGTCAAGCTGTGTTAGTGGACAGGACCGTTTACATTTCCGGACAGATAGGCATGGACCCAAGTGGACAGGTTGTGCCAGGAGGGGTAACAGAAGAAGCTAAACAGGTAAGTCATTTGCCACATTGGAGTCTCCCTTTTCACTACTTTTTAATCTTGAAGAGTATTAACAATTCACTTGTCTGATTTGTTTTATAGAAATTAAAAGATAAATGCTTTTTAAATTACTTACAGCTTGACTTAAGATAGTTTTTGATTTAAGAGTTGGAAATTTTTTTTTTTTTTTGAAACAGAACCTCAAGCTGTCACCCTGGGTAGAGTACTGTGGCATTGCAGCTCTCAGCAACCTCCAACTCCTGGGCTCAAGCAATTCTCCTGCCTCCGCCTCCCAAGTAGCTGGGACTAGAGGCACCCGCCACAACGCCTGGCTATTTTTTTTTTTTTTGGTTGCAGCCATCATTGTTGTTTGGCAGGACTGGGCTGGATTCGAACCCGCCAGCTCAGGTGTATGCCACTGGCCCCTTAACCTCTTGAGCCATAGGCGCCAAGCCAAGAGTTGGAAATTTGATGAATCGTTTAACAGCCAAAAAGATTCTACCTCTTCATCTAAAGTGACTTTAAAACTAAATTGTGGAAATCAAATAACATATTGCCACATCCCCTAGATTGGGAAATTTTCTTTTCAGGACCATTGACCTGTCCTGTCCCCTAAAAAACAAACCCAAAAAACCCACTATCTCAGAAGTTAAAAAGCAAATATTTTTTTCCAATAAGGAAGGGGAATATAATTCTATTGACAATCCAATAGAATTAAACTATAATTTAATGCATTCACTGAGTCATTTATAATACCGAAAACAATGTAAATGTCTATCCATGAGGCACTGATTGAATAAATCATGCTAACTCCATACAACTAAACTGATGTGGAAAGAGCTCCAAGATAAACTGTTATATAATAAAATGAAGCCAGGATGCAGAACTGCATGCATAGTATGCTACCATCTGTGTGGTTAAGAATATGAAGCTTTATTGGTCAGGCATGGTGGTTTACACTGGTAATCCTAGCACTTTGGGAAGCCAAGTCTTCCCAAAGATTACTTGAGTCTAAAAGTTTGAGACCAGCCTGGGCAACATAGCTCAAGCCTTCCTCCCACCTCAGCCTCCCTAGTAGCTGGGACTACCATTTCTAGCCATTTTTTTTTCTTTTTAAGAGATGGGTACCCACCTACTAGAGAGAATGAGGTGAGAGGATGGCTTGAGTCCAACAGTTTGAGGTAACAGTGAGCTATGATTGCACCCCTGCTTTCCAACCTAGGTAACAGAGCAGGACCCCATGTCTTTAAAAAAAAAAATGTAGAACTATGCTAGTGTAAGTATTGATGGCCTCTAGAAGGATATACAAGAAACTAGAAACAGTGGTCACTATATATGCTTTTTTGGCCATATCCATGCATTCCGTATTTAGAAGATTATTATTCAAAAACACAAAAATATACCAAATGTTATGTTGTAACCAGTAACGTGGAGAGGAAGAATGAATTGAAAAAAAAATGGATAGTAAAAAATGTTTTTTCAATGGCCAGAGGGTCAAACATTTACATAATTTACTAATACCATTTTTTGACAAAAAGGAAAAAAAACCTTTAAAATCAAACATTGCTTGAAAAGAAAAACCTGTTTTAATGCTTACTAGCCCATACTCGTTCTCAAAATGATACAAAGTAAGAAATCCCAGAAATTATTTCTGTTTCAGCTTAATGGACAATAACTGAGAACTTGATGTGTTTTAGCACTGAAGAGAGGACTTCAACCCAATCTTTTTACTCACAAAAGGAGACAAAATTTTCATTGTATTTTGGATCCATTCATTTTGTTAAAGGAAAACTAAAATAATTCACTTGTATAGAAGAGTCCTAAAAAGGGGAGGGAGAATTTTTCTGCAACAGAAGCTATTTAAGGAGGTATTAGTAAAGATGATTAATTGGATTTAATCGAAACTTTAAATATAACATCAGTGTCTTAGACTTTCCTGGCTTGGTTCACAGGCTCTAAAAAACATGGGTGAAATTCTGAAAGCTGCAGGCTGTGACTACACTAATGGTGAGCAACTTGGTATTATTTCGCATTTCTGTGTGATGTGTGTGTTTCTTTGGTGTTTATGAAAAACATGGCCTCCATGAACATGTCATGATAGCACCTTTGTTGCTTTTTAAAGTTGTTTGAATGGTCTGGGAAAAAACATTGTTCTCCAGTCTTACTTTAATCAAGACAGTCACAAAATCATATACTGTTTTTCTAAATAATGTTTTAGATCAGACCAAATAGCTAAACGTAATGACAATGCATGTATCTTCTAGTGGTAAAAACAACTGTTTTGTTGGCTGACATGAATGACTTCAATACTGTCAATGAAATCTACAAACAGTGTAAGTAATTTGCCTTTATTTCTGTTTTCCATTTTTAAAGAGAAATTAATCTCTTAACATAAATGAATTTTTACTATGAATTAAGAGTAATGGGAGATGCTAAAGAAATGATCATAGCCTATAGTCCCAGCTACCCAGGAGGCTAGTGTGGGAAGATCACTTGAGCCTAGGAGTTCAAGGTTGCCATGAGTTATGATTGTGCCACTGCACACTAGCCTGGACAACAGAGCAAAACCCCCATCTCAAAAAAAATTTTTTTAAAAGGTCATAGATCTTGTCCTAAAAGAATTAGTAGTCTAGCTTAGTGCCTGTGGCTCAAGTGGCTAAGGTGCCAGCCACATACACCTAAGGTGGCGGGTTCGAATCCAGCCTGGGCCTGCCAAACAATAATGATGGCTGCAACTGAAAAAAATAGCCAGGCGTTGTGGTGGGCGCCTATAGTCCCAGCTACTTGGGAGGCTGAAGCAGGAGACTTGCTTAAACCCAGGAGTTGGAGGTTGCTGTGAGCTGTGATGCCATGGCACTCTACCCAGGGGGACAGCTTGAGGCTCTGTCTCAAAAAAAAAAAAAAAAAAAAGAATTAGTAGTCTGATTGGAAGCATACAGTATACCCCCGTGTAAAAGTATAAAAACATTTCTGCTGCATTCCCTAAAACAATATACTAAAAGCCTATATATCTATTTTTCTAAAGCTTAATTTTGTCCTACTTTACTCAGACTTTTTTAGCCCTCCTAAAAATTTTTATACACATAGGTTGTATGTACTATTGCTGTTTGGTCCAGCCATGGGGGTACTATGCTGCTGCCTTATGTAGTTATTGAAATGAATAAATTAGTTGATACACATGTAAAGCACTTAGAACTGTTTCTAAAAAAAATTAATATGTGTTATAGAAATTATATGGTAAAAAATTTTATCAAACATATCTAAATGCAAGCTTTTTAGAGCTTTTTAAAAATGTTGCTTATACATATGAACTGACTAGTCTGTGAAGGACTTCTGGATTCTTGATTATACAGTGTTGAATAGCAATCCAATTCTAAAAACTAAAATGAAATTATTTTAAATTCAGATTTCAAGAGTAATTTTCCTGCTAGAGCTGCTTACCAGGTTGCTGCTTTACCCAAAGTAAGTATACTTTCAAAGGGCTAATGTACACAATTTTAAATTTCCACATTGTTTTCTTAAAATAACAAACTAAGCACTGTGAGAGGAAGCTAAGAAAGAAAAGTATAGTCCCTGTGCCCCAAGAACTTAAAGCCCAAAAGATACACCCCATATTATGGGCATGGTAAAGAAATTAAGAAAGCATATAAGACAACATATTTTGTGTTTACTTTTTTAAATAAAATTTTGACCAGGAGCTTCACCCAAGAAAACTTGGGCAAGTGGAGTCGTAAGACAACATATTAACATGGTGAACATAACAGTATAACATGGTGAACATAGTAGAATGAGAGTACTTAAATCATGAGAAGAAAGTAAAGCAGCAGATATGTTGTAGTGATAGTACTTAAGTTTGTGCCAGGTTGGTTTCTGACTTCTGTAGTAAAAGTTTCACTTGAGGCAGTGCCTGTAGCTCAGTAGGTAGGGCACCAGCCACATACACCGAGGCTGGCTGGTTCAAACCCAGCCTGGGCCAGCTAAAACAACAATGACCACTGCAACAACAACAACAAAAAAATAGCCAGGCATTATGGCGGGCACCACAATAGAGTCCCAGCTACCTGGGAGGCTGAAGCAAGAGAATCACTTGAGCCCAAGAGGTTGAGGTTGCTGTAAGCTGTGACGCGAGGGCACTCTACCCAGGGTGACAACTTGGGACTCTGTCTCAAAAAAAAAAAAAAGTTTCACTTGCTTAGTATATAAAAAAAGTAGACCTTACACAGAAAAGTAATCTCTATACCAGGGGTACCTGTGTTTCTTGGCATTCTGATTTTGATATTCTAATCTAACTAGAATCTGTGCCTTTTAGCAGCACAATAGTCCTGCTAATAAAGAAGCATCTCTTACTGACTTCCATTTGTAATTTTCTACTAATGAAAATTTATCTCCTAAAAGTAACATTTGTATTGCTTTAATTAGTTATTACTTGGAACGAACATCAACTTTTTAAGGTATAGGAGAAAGAGCTCTGCACGTGGAATCACAATGTAAGAGTTTGAACCTCTGCTATCTAGTTTTACGAGTTAGGTTGAGTTAATTTACCTTTCTAAGCTTCAGTATATTTTATGAATTGAGGAAAAGACCATCTATATAACTAGGGCTGCTATGAGAATCTTATGAGCTAATATGGTACATGAACTTGCATGGCCTGGTAACCTGGCCTATTGTATATTCTTAGTGAATATTCCTTTCTCCTATTGCTCTTTGAAAAATATTGTATTGCTGTTAGTTGCATGTTTTTAGTAGGTATTATGGCACTCTTAATTTGTGCCAAATTATCGAAACCTTGTTTCATTATTTTCTTTACAGGGAGCCAGAATTGAAATTGAAGCAGTAGCTGTCCAAGGACCTCTCACAACAGCATGACTATAAGTGGGCCCAGTGTGTAGTCCGGAATTTAACATCTCAATTGTTATAACTGATGTAACATCGTAATTAACATCTTGATTTTTACAGTTGAGGAAAGTATAAGCTTGACTAAAATATCTGAAGTGACTATGGAAATACCATATAATAGGGGCAGTTGAATATGAATTGAAGATTGGATAATGAATCCAGTTATTGATGTAAATTACGCTTACATACACCCATATTACTGAAAGTAGGAAAGGGATACTCTAACTACATAGTTACTCAAATAAGTAAAAGTAAAAGGAAATAACAGGAAAAATGAGATATGTCCCTGAGAAATAACCAGAAGCATACAGAATCAAAATAATGATGTGAAATAATTAGTTCTCATGTCAGATTTGTGATTTACTTGAGTAAAATTAAAGTATTAAAATTTGAATGGTAGAGGTCTAGGAGAAAAAAGTGGACCAAAATTTTATATAGATCATATTTTTCTAATGAAATAAAATAGACATGCAGATTTCCGTTGGTGTGATTGTGTTCACTTATTTTTTAGCCATTTAATTTATAGATTAAAACATACTATCTAGTAAAGGTGAGATGAGAGGGTGTGAAGTTAAATCTCCAACTGTTTCGTTTCTTAAAGCTTACCTCTGACATACGTTTTTTACGAAGTCTTTTAACATGTTTAGACAACTACATAATGAAAAGTTCCTTTTTGTAGGATACACTCCAGCAAAGAATTGTTAATATATAGATTAAAAGGTAAAAGTTCCCTTCACTTATTCTCCATTCTGCTTACCTGCCCAAGAGAACACACCTCTGTGAAGAATTTTATGTGTAGGCTCGGCGCCTATAGCTCAACCGGCTAAGGCGCCAGCCACGTATACCTAAGGTGGCGGGTTCGAATCCCCAGCCCGGACCTGCCAAACAACAATGACGGCTGCAACCAAAAAATAGCCGGGTGTTGTGGCGGGTGCCAGTGGTCCCAGCTACTTGGGAGGCGGAGGCAAGAGACTTGCTTGAGCCCAGGAGTTGGAGGTTGCTGTGAGCTGTAATGCCACGGTACTCCCCCCAGGGGGACAGCTTGAGGCTCTGTCTCAAAAAAAAAAAAAAAAAGAATTTTATGTGTAACTGGCAGATGGCTCTCCTTGGAGTATGTAGTATTCCTTACATACTCCATTACCTGGTTTGGGTTTGTGTGTTTACATCAGTGTAACTTCGTATGTTTTGTTGAAGATCTTTCCATATAAAGACATACAGATCGACCACATTTTTTTTTTTTTTTTTTGAGACAGAGCCTCAAGCTGTCCCCCTGGGTAGAGCTCAACCTCCAACTCCTGGGCTTAAGCGAGTCTCCTGCCTCCGCCTCCCAAGTAGCTGGGACCACAGGCACCCACCACAACGCCTGGCTATTTTTTGGTTGCAGCCATCATTGTTGTTTGGTGGGCCCGGGCTGGATTCCAACCCGCCACCTTGGGTATACATGGCTGGCGCCTTAGCCACTTGAGCCACAGGCGCCAAGCTGACCACGTGTTTAAAACTGCTGCAGGGTGTTCTTTCGTGTGGATATACCTTCTGTGATTTAACCATCCCTCCAAGCCATTTGTTTTCAAAATTGTCATTATCAAAGCAGTGCTGCCATAACACCCTTTACACATAACACAAAAAATTTACACATTAGATTATTGAGAGCCATAGGGAAAAGCAAAGCAAGGGAGCTGAAGAGTATTTGGGGGGATTAATTTTAAGCTCTGAAAATAGAAGGCCTCAACTAGGTGATGCAGGAGTTAAAAATGGTTGTTGAAATTTATTGACTTTATTTCTGTATGAGCTCATATGATTTTTTCATTTAATTCATGCTAATATGGTAAAGCACAACTAATTAATTGTATAATGTAGAGCCAACTTTGCATTCCTAGAATAAATTCATTTTGTTCAGTACAGTCCTCCCTTGGCATATGTGGGGGATTGGTTCCAGAACCACTAACTTACATCTAAATCCAGGCATGCTCAGGTCCCATGGTGGTAGCCCTGTGGAACCCACATACACAAAATGTCAGACCTCTATCTCCATGGGTTTCACATCCTACAAATATACTGTATTTTCTTTCCACATCTGGTTGAAAAAAAATCCTCATGTAAGTGGACCCATGTAATTCAAACTCATGTTTTTCAAGGGCCAACCATATGTGTATATATACATGTATACATAGTTATATGATTTATATTCTTCGAATCACACTGATATTTTGCTTAGGATACTTACATTTATGTATGTTTAGGAAACTGGCATTTTCTTCTACAAAGGGATTTATTGTTGTAAATATTCTTGAATGTTCAATAGATACATAAAACATAGCCTATAATGCCAAACTGAGTGTTTTCTTTGGGGAAAATTTTTCAAGGATTGTTTCATGGTTATAGGAAAATTCAGATTTCCCAGTTTTTTCCTTTAGTTTTGATCATTTACAGAATTACAGAATTTATCTAAATTTTCACATTTATACACATCTTTAATCCCTACTGTATGAGTATTTATTTAAATGCCCACTTTTCATCTCTAATATGGCTTATTTGGGTTTCTTTTTTTTTCTTTATCTTTTTCCCAGAAGTTTACTGATTTTATGAATCTTACTGAAGAACAACATTTTGACTTTGTTGATCGTTTTTATATTTACTTTATCATTAATTTCTGCTTTTATATTTATTATTTTCCCCACCTTTTTTTTTTTAATTGTTTTTTGGCTGGAGTGCAATGGTGTGATCATAGCTCACCTCGAATTCCTGGGTTCAAGCAATCTAAGCCTCCCAAGTAGCTGGGACTACAGGTGTACACCACGATGCCTGCTGATTTTTTTTTTCTTTTTTGAGACAGAATTTTAGTATGTGGCCCTTGGTAGAGTGCCATGGCATCACAGCTCACAGCAACCTCCAACTCTTGGGCTTAAGTGATTCTCTTGCCTCAGCCTCCCAAGTAGCTGGGTCTACAGGTGCCCGCCACAACGCCTGGCTATTTTTTTGTTTGCAGTTGTTTAGCTGGCCCGGCCGAGTTCAAACCCGCCACCCTCAGTGTATGTGGCTGACACCATAACCACTATACTACAGGTGCCAAACCAAATTTTTCAATTTTTTGTAGAGAGATCTCTGTTGCTCAGGTTAGTCTCAGATCCTGGCCTACAGCGATCCTACTATCTCAGCCTCCCAAAGCACTAGGATTATAGGCATGAGCCATGGTATCTGGCCTTCAGTTTATTTATAAGACACCTCTCTCTATTTTTAATATTAAGAGACTTTTATTTCTGACAAAACCCCAACTCAAACTAGTATTATGTGGAATAAAAGGTCACATAGAACTCTGAGGTACAGACTGTAGGCACACATGGTCCTACATCCTTACAGCTCCATCTGTCTTTGGGGGAGATATTAGAGGAGCAGACATAGCAGGCCATCAAGGTACTAACCCCAGCAGAAAGATATCTGGTATCTGGCAGAGAAGGTGTGAGAGGGTGTGAAATTAAATCTCTAATCTCAGAGAAGCCTCAGATTGCTCCACCTCAGGTTAAGGGCCCATTCCTAAACAAAAGCCAGAAAGTTAAATACTCTGGCCAGCCTGGGCCTAAGAGGTAGTGTATATATAGATCATGACTTCAAAACACTAGGCTGGACGGGGTGGCTCATGCCTATAATCTTAGCACTTTGGGAGGTTGAGGTGGATAATTTTTTGAGACCAGGAGTCAGACCTCATGTCTGCAAAAAACTGAAATATTAGCCAGGGCTGGTGGCACACATCCGTAGTCCTAGCTACTTAGGAGTCTGAGTTAGGAGAATCCCTGGAGCCCAGGAGTTTGAGATTGCAGTGAGCTATAATGACGCTACTACCCTCTTGCCTGGAGTGACAAAGTGAGACCCTGTCTCAATCAATCAATAAACCCATCCCCATTTCAATATAAATTAATAAATCCATGCAGGCACTACTACTCTAGCTCAGGTGACAGAATGAGACCCTATCTCAATAAATAAGTAAATAAATCCCTCCCTTCCTCCCTCCCTCCCTAGAATTAAAGAGCAGGAACCCAAATTAACAGATGCATTGGTGGCTGGGTCTGAACTTAACAGTCTTCTCTCCACATTGAAGAAGAATCACTAGATTCTGTTAAATGTGGAAAAAAAGAAACATTACAAGTTGGCCTTTAACACATGTTTAAAGATAACAGCAATTTCTTTGAAGTGTGAAATAGCTAAAAAGTCACCATATTTTCTTGCTGTTGTCATATTCCTTACCTTTGACAGAGTATGTAATTTAACATCTGCTGTTTTTCAGAAGGACACAATCAAAATTTTATGTTTTTGCAAAACAAGTCAGATAAAAAAGAAATACACCAAGATAGGCTTTCTAACACTTTATTGTTTCTAAGAGCATATTTATTCAACCAAAATTATAAATGTTGCACCAGGGATACAAAACCATTTTATAAAAATTGTGACCATAACTTCCCCAATAGCCAATTGTATTTAGTTATAAGGATGTTGGCATGATTACATAAGAATAAACAGCACTTTTTTCCAAATATTTACAGGATAACCAATTTGCACTATGTCCTGTAGGGAAAATGGAGAAGGATGAGTTAGCTCCCTGCCCTGAAAAGAACTTACAATCATTCTCACTTCTACCATTTGTTCAGCAATTGGAAAGTATTCAAAATAATTCCAAACAAAATATTTGATTTTAGTGAATTATCTACCAGAAATCATAAATCATGATCTGCTAAATACTAACATACTTAGGTACAGTTGCTTAGTCTACAGCACTAAGCAATTATTTACTAATACAGCAAGTATTACTGGAACATTCTCTACAGCTTATTATGTCCAATCGATTCCAGTAAGGAAAATTCAGAAGTGCTGTGCTCATTCACTCAATAGACTTAGTTCTACTGATAGTTGTGCTTTGGCTAAGTTGTTATTGCATCAAGTTTGGGGACTAAAAAAATAATCCCTCATATACACCAACATGCTAGCAGGGATCATTTCTGACTGAAGGAACTGAGGATAATATTTAGATTTCATCTTTTAAAGTTTATACTTTCTGAAGTTTCTATCATGAACGTGTACTTATTTTATGCCAAGAAGAAAAGCAGTTATTTGATAAAGGAATCCTTCCTTGCAATTATTGCCTAATCATTCTATGTTACATGTAAATACCTAGACAGAAAGTGTTATTTTTATTTTAAAAAAAAAGTTTTTCATAAACTGATACCCAGAAAACTTGAAGCTAATCCTTACTGATCCACTGAATAACTACCAGTTGAAATCAACTATTCGTTTTTTCTCTCATTGAGCCACCTGGGGTGTGGTGGTGGTTGGAAAAGCCACCTTTGGGCCTCGTGACTTCCTTATGAGGCGCTGGGGCCCAACCCTGTCCCCCACCCAAAGCTACTCTCCAGAAGTACAGCTGCCAAGGAATGCCTCTTGTCACTGAATAATTTTTTTTTTTTTTTGCAGTTTTTGGCTGGGGCTGGGTTTGAACCTGCCATTTCAGGCAGCATATGGGGCTGGTGCCCTACTCCTTTGAGCCACAGGCACTGCCCATGAATACTTTTTTTAACGTGTTTGAAATTGGGATTATATAAATCAATTCAATCAAAATATTTATGTATTTTTTTCATAAATTTATGTGATAGTATGAATGATATTTTGCTACAGTTACTTTAATTAAGAGAGAAATTTGAGAAAAATCTATATTGTAGGCATGGTGGCTCACGCCTGTAATCCTAACACTCCGGGAGGTCAAGGCAGGTGGATTGCCTGAGCTCAGGAGTTTGAGACCAGCCTGAGCAAGAGCAAAACCCATCTCTAAAAATAGCAGGGTGCTATGGTGGGCACTTGTAGTCCCAGCTACTGAGGAGGCTGAGGCAAGAAAACTGCTTAAGCCCAAGAGTTTCAAATCGCTATGAGCTTTGATGCCGCAGACTCTACCAAGGGTGACAAAGTGAGACTCTGTCTCAAAAAAAAAGAAAAAAAGAAAAGAAAAATCTGTATTCTACAAGAAAAAAAAATTGAGGCAGATCCCCAAACAAAACATCCCTAATTGGTTTTTCAGAACTTTTTCTGGAAACTGGTGAGGTCTATAGCTCTCCTTCCCCAGTGGTAAATAAGAGTGGCATGTTTATTAGTGTCAGTAGCACATTATTAAACTGAAAGGGTAACTTAGATCAATATAATCTGGATTGGCCTTTCTTCCCCTTTCCAAGTTATTAAAGGCTGGCTCTGATGTCTGAGACGTCTTTCATCAGGCACAGGATAATGACAGGGTTGTTCGCTTTTAATATCTCAAATATTTTCCAATAAATTTGCTGAGTGGTATTATTAAAGTAAAGCAAAACCCTCCAATTTGACTGTATGTGGATTAGTAATACCTAGGCGTTCCCAACTTTTAATTATAATAACAAGAACCAAAAAGAGAAATTCCACATCTGTCAGCTGCTCTGTGAGATTACAGATTCTGCTTTGGCAATTATACCCTTAAGATAATAACCAAACACTCACACTTTTACACACCCTGGGAAGGTGAGAAGCTGACAACAGTTTTAGACTGAATGACATCTTGTAAGCTAACACTAAACTTTTCAAACACACCATGCCTTGCTATCAGGTGTGAGGAGAGGAAGAAAAAGATCATTATCCTTTTACCTGGCAAATATGTGTGGGCAAATGAATGGCTTTATAGTGTCCACACTGCTGGCCTTGTTCAGAATTCAGAACTGGATCACCAAGCTATCTTTATAAAAACAGGACACCTGTACTCTCTAACAAGCTATTATATTTGCCAAAAAAGCACAAATGAAAATCCTACTAGGGTTATTTGACTATGACCATCCAATATTCTTTGATTAGTTAAAAGTGGAAAAAACATTTTCCTTAAAAGAAATTTTTAATTCAAGCCCAAGGAGAAAAGCATTGGTTAAGAATCTTGTAGGTATTTTAACTTCTTAAAACATAACAGCTCTTCCTTCAAAGCCTTAATGAAAAAGCAGAGGCCAAGCAGTGGCTCACACCTGTAATCCTAATCCTAACACTCTGGGAGGCAGAGTCGGGTGGATTGCTGGAGGTCAGTCTGACCAAGAACGAGACCCCAGCTCTAAAAATAGCCAGGAATTGTGGCAGGTGCCCATAGTCCCAGCTTCTTAGGAGGCTAAGGCAAGAGAACCACTTGAGCCCAAGAGTTTGAGGTTGCAGTGAGCTATGATGCCATGGCACTCTACAACCAGGTAAGACTCTGTCTCAAAAAAAAAAAAGAAAGAAAGAAAGAAAGAAAAAGCAATAAGGTAACGGGTTGACCACACATTTTTATCCTGTGGTATCCCCCTGGCATTGGTACTTCTGGGCAAGCGTTCTGGGAGTAGAGTCTGGGGATAACCTAGATTTGCAACTGGCACCCCCTGCTGGCCAATGCCAAGTATTCACTCTCTTCTGAGGATGCTAGTTGAGAAATTGGTTCCCCATTTTCCTCCCAGCTAGGTATTGAAATTAATAAAATTATTGTAATTAATATAACATCAACTAGGCTTCAAAGTGGCTGCATAGCACCAAGTGATAAAAATTCCAGCCCTGATGGCAATTTTTCTATGAATTCATTATGACAGCTCAAGCCTGTTGTTCACCTTGCACATTTTAAATTTGGAGCAAAACTGATTGTCTCAGGGCTGGGGACTTAGGATCAGAACACATTTTGCTCCTTTAAGACTATCAGGGCTCAGCGCCTGTGGCTCAAGCGGCTAAGGCGCCAGCCACATACACCTAAGGTGGCAGGTTTGAATCCCCAGCCCGGGCCCGCCAAACAACAATGATGGGTGCAACCAAAAAATGGCCAGGTGTTGTGGCAGGCGCCTGTAGTCCCAGCTACTTGGGAGGCTGAGGCAGGAGATTCGCTTGAGCCCAGGACTTGGAGGTTGCTGTGAGCTGTAATGCCACAGCACTCTACCCAGGGGGACAGCTTGAGGCTCCGTCTCAAAAAACAAAAAAAAGACTATCAGGTTTGGGAGGGAAGGAAGGTGAGGAATAAAAACTTACCTATTGAGTACAATGAACACTATTCTAGTGACAGGACCTGACTTCAGCATTACACAATGTATCCGTGTAACAAAAATCATTTTGGTACCTCCTAATATTTTAAAATTTAAAATCATTATCAGTGTTAAGCAAAAGAAAAACATTTTAACATAGGAAATGATAAATTAGTGGGTTTACATGAACTTTTCATAGTACAGGGGCTATGTAAATAATTTGTTATTTGTGTTCTAAAATGTAGATATGTAAATAACACTTATATTTTAGCATACATATTCAGCCTGACATAAATATATACCTTTTCTTCCAAAAGTATATACTAGAAACTTTATTATTTTTTCACTGAAGGACTAAATGATAGAGGGAAAACTTTACTGCCTATTTTATACCATTCTGTATTTGACTTTGACTGCAATTATTTATTACTTTTATTTTTTTTTTATTTTATTTTTTGGCTGGGGCTAGGTTTGAACCCCCCACCTCCAGCATGTGGGGCCGGGGCCTTCCTCCTTTGAGCCACAGGCATCACCCTACTTTTATTTTTTAATTAACCCATTATTTAGAAGGAATATTTAAATGTTGGAATATTCAAATATTATGGAATATTTTAATGTTCTTAATAGGTTTTTAATTTAAGCACTTAATATTAAAAGAACAAGATACAAGGTTTCTGGCTAGGTGTGGTGGCTCATGCTTATAATCCTAACACTATAAAAGGCTGAGGCAGAAAGATCGTTTGAGGCCAGGAATTTGAGACCAGCCTGATCAACAATGGGACCATGCCTCTACAAAACCAGAAAAATCAGCTAGGTGTGGTGATGTGGGCCTGTATTCCCAGCTACTTGGGAGGCTAAAGCAGGAGGATCTCTTGAGTCCAGGAGTTCAAGGCTGCAGTGAGCTATGATTGTATCATTGCACTCCACCATGGGTGACAGAGCTGGACCCTATCTCTAAAAAAATAAAATAAAAAATAAACAATCTGGAAAAGTTAATTAGAACTATATAATGCTTTGTGAGAAAGAGTTCGTTCTTTCAAGAATGCATTCTGAATAGATCTCTTTAACATATCCGCTCAACAGAGAATGGACCTTTAAGCCTATAAATTAAATTAAATTAATCCTTCTATTTTAGTGCTTGATACAAAAGACAATTCTACTTAGTAAGGTGAACATTCGTATTTTACAATAAGCCCTAACATTTTCTACTTACGAGACATCTGTATAAAAGTGTCTCCTGAGAAAGAATAAAAACCTATGGATAAGAAAATGTAGCTTCCAAGATAAGTTATATCAGTTCCTGATTTATTGAATTTTTTGCCCCCCAAATATTGCTGGTTTGGGAGCTACACCAAACATACAGCTTTTCATTGAGCTTGAGCAGTCTTGCCTTGAAAATGGATTTTCCCTCAACCGGCTAAGGCACCAGCCACGTACACCTAAGGTGGTGGGTTCGAATCCCCAGCCCAAACCCACCAAACAACAATGACGGCTGCAACCAAAAAATAGCCGGGCGTTGTGGCGGGTGCTTGTGGTCCCAGCTACTTGGGAGGCGGAGGCAAGAGACTCGCTTGAGCCCAGGAGTTGGAGGTTGCTGTGAGCTGTAATGCCACGGC